>OX637532.1:48195000-48407500 GCA_951800035.1 Linnaemya tessellans | reverse complement strand
TAAAGAAACGTAATAAATAAATTAACAAACGAATAAAAACTGAGTTTAACACTTTATTCTATTACAAAGACCAAAAATCTCCTACATAAATATTTGGTGCCGAAACCCGGGAAGTTCCCTAAACATCGATTGGATCATCGATTTAGATATATCTAGCTTTGCTTGCGCTTGGGATAATTTATTTTTAGTTCTCGTGCTGTTAAGAAAAAAAAATGGAAGACTTACCTCGAGCTGTGGAAGACCAACAAATTTTGCTTAAATATATAAAACGTCTGGCAGAAAAATTGAAAAGCATGTCAGTTGAAGCAAGAACTATTGGCCTTCTTCAAAGTTTTCTAGAAGAACTAGAGGAAAACTACAAGCAATTTAAGTACACTCACCAACAGATTTGTGAACATGTACGTGACAAATCTATTCCAAATGACAAGGTGTCCTACTTATCAGCTGAAATGCACTATGAGTTCTATGATGTATATTTAGCTACTAAAGGAAAAATTTTAGACAATATAGCTGAAATTAAAAATCAACAATCGCCAACTCTTCTTTCAAGTACTTTTAGCCCCTTACACTCCAATCCCCGAAATGATTCGATATGTGCAGAAGTAAGATTACCTAAAATAGATCTTCCAAGTTTTTCAGGGGATTATATGGATTGGGTATCATACAGGGACCTATTTACGTCATTAGTACATACCAACACTAAACTATCTGACGTACAGAAGTATTATTATCTACGTAGTTCGTGTAAAGATACCCCGCTTTCAATCGTTTCAGAATACCCTGCTTCTGACTCCAGCTATAATTTGGCATGGTTAGCTTTAAATGACAGATATCACAATAAACGTCAGATAGTTGACCACCTTTTACGAAAACTATTCAATATCCCCATTTCTAATGGATCTTGCGAGTCGATCAAGCAAATTCTCGATAACACCAGAAATTGTATTGCGCTACTTAATACGGTTGGCGTAGATTGTGGTAATTGGGATGCAATTGTAATTCATATAACTGTCGGAAAATTAGATCTACAATCCCGCAAAGAATGGGAACAAAGTTTAAAAGCCTCGAAAGAAGTTCCAAAAGTAAACGAATTATTTAATTTTTTAGAAACCACCTTCCGAACGCTTGAATCTGTCAACGACTCTGTGCAGCCCAGATCTGATCTAACACCACGTTCTAAATTTTCTAATCGCTTTCAAAACCATCGCGTTCATGTAGCAGCCATAAATGATGCAAATTGTCCTTGTTGTGATAAACGACACCTTCTGTATAAGTGTTTCAAGTTCTCTGCTCTATCGCCAGCAGCAAAACGAGATTTAATCTTTTCTAAACGCATATGCAAAAATTGTTTGAATACTGGCCATTATGCAGATGACTGCCGTTCACATACAAGTTGTCAGTTATGTCATCAACGTCATCATACAATTATTCACAGTGAATTTCAAACAAGCGATCCTACTTCTAGTCCGCTACAACATCAAGAATTTCCATCCTTGTCTCAAACATCTTCTCAAACTAGACCTAACGTCAATTGTAATTTATCAATGCTTAACACTCAAAAAATGCCACAAGTTTTACTTGCAACTACCAGAGTTATATTTGAAACAGAGAACGGACTATATTCTCTTCGAGCCTTGTTAGATCAAGGCGCTCAAGCTACCTTAATAACAGAAAACGCTGTACAAAGTTTACAACTGAAGAAACACAATACCTTTGCACAAATCCACGGTATAGGTGGCAAGACTATTACCACCAGAAAATACGTTACCTTCGTAATAAGATCCCGATATAATAACACATTTAAACTTCGCAGTAGTGCTTATGTCCTACCTTCATTAACTGATTATTGCCCTAGCCCCATAGAAAGAAAGAATCTACCTGACCTTAATAAATTTGTTTTAGCAGATCCAAAGTTTGATAGTAGCGAAAAAATAGATCTTATAATTGGTGGAGATATCTATGGGGAGATAATGGAGCCTAAACAAAAGAAATTCGATAAAGGTATATACCTTCAGCTGTCGAAGTTCGGATGGGTAGTATCTGGACCAACATCAAAGATTTCATACAATTGCGACGTAAACATAAATTTATTCTCACTTGATAAACAACTAAGAGCATTCTGGGAACAGGAGGAACTGGAAGAGAAGCGTCAACTAACTCAAGAAGAAAAGGCTTGTGAAGATCATTTTTTAAGAACACATTCTCGATCTAGTGATGGGCGATATACTGTACAAATGCCCTTTGTAACTGAGCTTGTGGGTGGTAGCCCTCCTATGTTTGAACATACTGATTACAATGCGCTAAAACGATTAAAACATACCGAAATCAAGTTTCTCAAGGACCCGAGATTTGCAAGTGAGTATCGTAAATTCATGACTGAGTATGAATGTTTAGGTCATATGAGCAAGGCGGGTATATACCCGCGCGACCTTAAACCGCATGGTTTTTTTCTCCCTCATCATGGTGTTACACGTGAGAGTAGCTCTACCACAAAATTACGCGTCGTATTTGATGGCAGTAGTCGGCGATTGCCACACACATCGCTAAATGAAGAATTGTCGCCAGGACCTGCTTTGCAAAATGACTTATCAGCTATTGTGACAAGGTGGCGCCGTTTTAAAATTGGCTTTATGGCGGACATCGAAAAAATGTTCCGACAGATTCGTATTGATAATAATCAAACGCACTATCAACAAATTTTGTGGCGAAATACACCTGATTCCGAAATTTTAATATACAAGCTTCAAACAGTAACCTATGGAACAACCTCCGCTCCATACCTTGCCATAAGAGTCCTACATCAATTAGCACAAGATGAACACCATAACTATCCCCGTGCCTGCAATATTTTACTAAATGATACCTACGTTGACGACGTTATCTCAGGTGCAGATTCTGCTGAGGATGCTATTTACTTGCAGAATCAATTGATAAATTTGTCAAAGTCTGGCGGTTTTACTCTGAGAAAGTGGACATCGAACTCTGAAAAATTATTATCAGCAACTCCAGAAAGCTTTAAAGAAGGTACGAAACTAATTAGTTTTGAAGAACAAATGAGTGTAAAAGCGGTTGGCTTAGAGTGGAAGACCGAATGCGATTCATTCTCGTTTAAGGTAAATTTTACAATGCAAGACAAATTAACGAAAAGTGGGCTTTTATCGGATGCATCTAAATTGTACGACCCGCTAGGATGGCTCGCTCCTGTAACAATAAATGCAAAAATAACATTTCAAAAACTATGGCTTGAAGGCATTGATTGGAATGATGAGGTACCCTCAGATCTTAATTGTTATTGGAGTCGATATGTTCTACAACTAAAGAATTTGGAAAAATTAAGAATCCCTCGTTGGATAGGTAGCTTTCAAAACAGCCGAATAGAGCTGCATGGATTTTGCGATTCTTCTCAGTCAGCTTATGCTGCTGCAATTTACGTAAAAGTCTTACATTCCAATAGACAATCGAAAGTGAGCCTCCTTCAGTCAAAAACTAAAGTAACACCTTTAAAAACACTTACAATACCAAAATTAGAGCTCTGCGCAGCTGTATTGCTGGTAAAATTAATGCATAAAATTCAACAACAACTGGATCTTAGAATTAACAATATTTATTACTGGACTGACAGTATGACGGTACTATGTTGGATAAGAGGGGAATCGTCAAAATGGACTGTATTCGTAAGTAACCGTGTCGCTGATATACAACGTTTGTCTAGCAATAGTCAATGGCGGTATGTATCGAGTCAAAGTAATCCAGCTGATTGCGCGTCACGTGGCATAACTGCTCTGGAATTGGTTAATCACGGGTCTTGGTGGACTGGACCAGAGTGGTTATCTCAACCCTCATCAAACTGGCCTAAACAGCCTAATGAACCATATCAAACATCTCAGGAATTAAGAAAAACTAAAATAAATGTTAATATAACTAACACGGTTCAGTATTCCGACATTCTCACCAAGTTCTCTTCATTTAGTAAACTAACCCGAATTACTGCCTATATTTTACGATTTGGTACGAAAAACGACGTTCGAGAAAGAGGGTTCTTAAAATCAATTGAGCTTAAACGAGCACTTACGGTCCTAATTAAACTTTCTCAAATTGAGTTCGAAGAAGAAATAACTCTGCTACGAAATAATAAACCGCTCAATAGAAGTTCCAACCTATTAAATTTGTGTCCTTTTTTAGACGAAGTTGGTATCCTACGTGTTGGCGGACGGCTTAATAAAGCGAAGTTCAATTATGACTTAAAACATCCAATTCTTTTATCCAAGAACAATCCCTTATCTCTTTTAATCTTTGTAGATGCACATACTAAAACTCTACATGGTGGACTTTTGCAAATGCAGGCTTATGTTTCTCGTCAATTTTGGATTCTATCAGCTAGAAACTTAGCAAAAAGAGTTAAAAATCGCTGTATAACCTGTTTTAAGTACAAAGCAAACGCAGCACAGCAAATAATGGGCGAACTTCCTGAAGTTAGACTTCACCCTAGCAGACCTTTTAAGCATAGTGGTGTAGACTATGCTGGTCCCATTACCATAAAACAATCTACGGCTCGCAACTCTGTGACCTCGAAAGGGTACATCTGTCTTTTTATTTGTATGGTGACAAAGGCTGTACACCTGGAAGGTGTTACAAGTTTATCTTCAGACTCTTTCATAGCCGCTTTTCGAAGATTCACAGCACGACGTGGAATGTGCACAGACCTATACTCCGACTGTGGTACAAATTTTATTGGAGCCAATAAAGAGCTGAAACTTTTGAATTATCGTAGTCGTTCTTCACTTCCCACGTACTTAGTAGAGCAGCTGGCAAATACTGGAACCCAATGGCATTTTATTCCTCCTGCTTCCCCTCACTTTGGGGGTCTCTGGGAGGCTGGGGTTAAATCTACAAAACATCACCTCCGGCGAATGATGGAATGCAGAATATTAACTTTTGAAGAGCTGTGTACATTATTAGCTCAGATTGAGGGCTGCCTTAATTCTAGGCCTCTTTGCCCATTATCTTCAGACCCGTCCGATTGTCAAGCATTAACACCATCTCACTTCTTGGTAGGAGAACCTACGCTATGCATTCCAGACGAAAATCTACTAGAAATCAATGTGGATCGACTTGCCCGATGGAAAGTAGTAGAAAGATTAAAGCAGCAATTTTGGAAGCGATGGAAAAGCGAATATTTAAATCGGCTACAGTCGCGTCCAAAATGGCTAAAGCCTCATAAAAACGCAGAAACCGGTGTCTTAGTTTTAATCTTAGATGAACGCATTCCCCCTGGTCAGTGGCCATTGGCTCGTATAACCGCAACTCATCCAGGAGGTGATGGGCGAGTTCGTGTTGTAACCCTCTTTTCAAATGGTAGACACTATAAGAGACCAGTGTCAAAGATCGCATTCCTGCCAGTAAATGAGGATGCTAGATCTAACCTATATTGACCTAAAACTGTCAAGAACTGTTGTTCTTTGTGCGGGGGAAATGTTGGAGAATTTATTTAATTACAGTCTACTATCATACTTATAGTATCGAATTATCTTAGTCACCCATTATTATTATTACTTCTTGCTAGATTACAAAAAAAGCAGCAATGGTTTATAAATTCAATTAAAGTGCCAATGATCAATATTAGCAGTATTTAATTACTTATATGTATATCACTCTCAGAACTTGTTTTAGTACAATGTATTTGTTATTATAAAAGATTTTGTACTTTAAGGTAAAATTTGAAACATAAAATTAAATTGAATTTGCTTTACTGAGTCAATTTACTAAAAGTCTGCCTTGCTGCATATTCGTGTAAAATTTTAAATAAAGAAACGTAATAAATAAATTAACAAACGAATAAAAACTGAGTTTAACACTTTATTCTATTACAAAGACCAAAAATCTCCTACAGGCATATAATAAGTTTAATTCACTAAAACAACAAAATTTGGAATTTATGTGGGAATTTTTATACCAAAAAATTTCGATTTTCCCTGAAGTATTAAATAGGTTTAATTCACTAAAAACACAAAATTTGGAACTTATGTGGGTACTTTTATGTACTAGAAATATTTCGATGTTCCAACTCTGGAAGCGAATTTGGATTATTTTACCAATGCAGTTCTTAGTGTAACATAGTTTTACTTGACAAAAAAATTAAAATTTTTAAACTGTTTGGTCATTTTCATGTACCATAAAATATTTCATTTGTCCAACTCTAGAGTATAAATTTTGATTTTTTAAGATTTTAATACCAATTTTGTTCTTCCTGAATTATAAAATCGTTTTAATTAGCAAAAACAACAACGTCAATTGTCTTTTTGGTTACTTTTGTGCATAAAATATATTTCAATTTCCCAACCCTATAAACGAAATTTTAATTCATAGTTTTATTGGAAAAAAACTTAATATTTGTAACGATTTTGGTCACTTTCATGTACTACAAAATATTGTAGTTACCCAACTCTGGAATCTAAATATTGATTTTTTTAATTTTTGATACCAATTTTGTTTTTGCTGAACTAAAAAATAGTTTTAATTAGTAAAAAACAGACGTTAGTTACTTTTTAGTTACTTTTATGTATAAAAAAATTTCAATTTCCCAGCCCTGGAATCGAATTTTTAATTTTTTTTACCAATGCTAGTCTTCGTTCGGTACAAACTCGTTTTATTTAAAAAAAATTAAAATTTGCAACCATTTTGGTCACTTTCATGTACTACAATATATTGCATGTACCAAAAAAAAAACTTTAATTTTCCCAACCCTGGAAGCGACATTTAATTTTTTTTTTATCAGTGCAACGCTTTATGGTATAAAGTAATTTTATTTAAGAATAATTTAAAATTTTTAACCATTTTGGTCACTTTCATGTACTAAAAAATATTGCACATGTCCGGCCCTGGATTCGAAATATAATTGTTAATTTTAGAATTTTTGATACCAATTTTGTTCTTCCTAAAATATAAAATAATTTTAGTAAGCAAAAAAAAAAAACAACGTCAACTGCCTTTTTTGTTACTTTTATGTATAAAAAAAATTTTAATTTCATAAGGATTCAGAATATATATACTTTATGGGATCCCATATTGATGTCGAAGAAATTACACACGGAATGACAAACCTAGATATACCCTTTCACTTTTTTGTGAAGGGTATAAAAACATATAAAAGCAAATATTAGGGAGACGCAAAATAAAAAATTCATTGCACTTAAAGAAAATCTGTTTAAAAAACTAGGTTTTGTATATAACGAAGATTGGTTTGTAAATAACACTGAATTAAATATACCATGGCAATGTAAGTGGATACTATCGTTAGGGAAAAAATTCGCATTACCAATTATCGCACAAAATTTTTCAACCGTACAATCGCTACAAGAATCGCTAGAAGAAAACACACAAAAAGATGAATAAAATTAGCCAATTAGACTCAGTTCATTTAAGAAAAACATCTGGAACACGTAACATGAAAAATTCATTTTGTCAGCTTTGAAAGAAACAACTGATTTTATAAAAAGACATGATAACATCATTATTACCCTAGCGGATAAGGTAACAAAACAGTGATAATGTACAAAAAGGTGTATGAAACAAAAATGTCTAAATTACTAAAACGACGAAGATATATATAGATCAATTAGAGCTGATCCTACAAGTAAACTACAAAGAAAAGACAACAAAATAGTAGCACAAAAATGGCTGCATTAATAGTTGACAAAAGTCTAAATTAACTACCTCAGTGGCTACAGCTCCTAGGATATACGGATTACCAAAAATACATAAACCGAATACACCCCTGATGCCAATAGTATCATTAATGCAAGTACCTTGCTATGAATTATCCAAACACTTTGGAAACATTTTAAGGAAACCCGTTTGTGATAAATATAATATCACTAATGCAATGCAACTTAAAGAACAAATGGGAAACATTAAAATGGAAGAAAATGATATCTTGGTTTCTTTTGATATTGTTTCTCTTTTTACTAATATCCCTACACATATAGCAATTAAAAACATAATGAGCAAGTGGAACCAAATCAAACAAATTACGAAAATTACACGTACGGATTTTTTATATATACTTAAATCTTGTTTAAATGGCAGTAATAATTTTATATATTGCGACAAAACGTATAACCAAAGTTTTGGCATGCCCATGGGGAGTCCTTCTTCCTCAACAATAGCAGGTATAGTAATGCAGTCATAAAACGCGAAAACAAGGGTGCCATTCTGACAGCACTTAATAATTACCACCACAAAATTCAATTTACCATGGAAATTGAAAATAACAAAAAAATATATTCCCTACTTAGACACAATGCTACACAGAGTGCAAAACAAAATTGTTTTCGACTGGTTTGCTAAAGATACGTCTTTTTTTCTTGGACCAGCACTCTGGCGATGACCCCTACATATGCGATGCATTGTGCCAGAACTAGGAAAATTGGTTGTGTGAAGGAGGATAGAGGGAGTAGTGCTTGTGGACGTTCGACTTGAACCTCCCCAAGTCAAAATTGGTTGGAAAGACCTCTGCTGGATATTTGTTCCACATACGAACCATTCGGCCAAAGAACGAATTCCCTCTGTAATGCGTGGTGCGGTTCACTGGCAACTCAACCACAAAAGAATGCGCACTGTATGAAGAGCGGGTAGCTCGCAAAAATAAACGGTTTTCCTGCACAAGCTCCCTTATTTCAGCAGAACACATTCCGTTGTAGTATCGGTAGAACAGTGAAACACATCCCACGCTGCGTCGATGCTCCAGTGAGTCAAAATAATTGGCTACCCAAATGTCACCGTTTTATTCCATTGTAGGGCGGGTGTAGGTGATATAAATAGTAAGAAGATCAGTTGGGGTGAAGTAAGTCTACATCGTCTTAAAAAGCCGAGGCACTTGAATGCTTCTTTTGAAATATGAAAGATGTAATCGACTCATTCATCATTTGTCTTCTTGCGTCAATCTCCTCCAGGCTAGGCCGGCTGGTGAGTGAGAAAGAATGGTTAATGCTGCTATCATCCGCGAAAGAGTAGATAGCATTTGAAGTTTGACATAGAAGGTCATTTATTAAGATGATGAAGAGAGTAGGAGATAGAACAGAGCCCTGAGGTACCCCTGCATTCACCTTGAACTCGTTTGATGAGACCCTATCTATAACAACTCCTATAGTGCGGTCTCTGAGGAAGTTCGCTATAAACAGAGAAAAATTATTACCGACACCAAAAGCAGTCAGTTTTGACAGAAGTGCATTAAGCCACACTCTATCAAATGCTTTTGAGATATCTAAAGCAACCACCTTACTCTCGCCGATATGGTAAATGAAATTACACAATTTTTCTGTTAACAGAGCCAGCAGTCTCCCGTAGAGCGAGCTTTGCGAAAACCATACTGCCGGTCGTTAAGGAAGGTGTTGGTCTCCAGATACCTTAACAGGTGGAAGTTGGTCATACTTTCCATGACTTTGGAAAGTGCAGAACAGACAGCAAATGTGCGGTAATTTTCAGGATATTGCGCCTCTCCTTTCTTAGGAATCGGCTAATTTCCAGCACATTGGAAGTTTACCGGCATGGTACGATCCGCTGAATAGCTTAGTCAATGGTCGCGCTAGCGTCAAAAAACACTGCTTCAAGACCAGTGCTGGAATGCCATCCGGCCTAGGAGACTTGTTTATGTTGAGATTCGCTAAAACCTTTTTAACTGCTCGTGGTCGAGAGAATATTCTTGCCATAGTAACTGATACTCTTTCCACCACTGGCAATTGCTGATTGCTACCTGGCAAGCAAGAATTACCTGCAAACATCTCAGCCAAAAGGTTAGCTTTATCAACAGGTTCAGTGAATATTTGGTCATCCCTTAAATGAGTTGGAATTAATGAACTAGCTTTATCCTTTACTCTTTTAAAGAATGACCAAAAGCTTTTACTACCTCTCGTGGCAGTAAGAACTTTGGCACTTCTGGAAGAATAATGAATTTCCCCATTAACCAGCCCAAAAGCCAAATAATCAATACCGCAAAAAGCTTTATTAGAAGAGTCTTTCAAATTAGTGATAAACAGCTTCACAACAAGAATAACAACATAATATTCAAAATATTAAAGAAAAATAGTCCACAACACAGAATAAACAAGTAAAAGTGTTATATTCGGCTGTGCCGAATCTTAAATACCCTTCACAGATGTAATTCTATCCTTAAAATTTTTCGGCTAGGAAGCTAAATGTTTGGCTTTTCTTATTTCTAATACCTTAAACGTGTTTCAAAAATATAAAATATGTTTAATTATGTATGAATTTTTATTAGTCGAACTTTCTTATGAAAATTGTTAATTTTATCAACGGGCTTAAGTTCGAATCTGCAAGACTGCAAACCATTTTTTATTATTTTATTAATAAATGAATTTGTTCAAATTCTATTTTATTAATTTATATTAAGATTGGAATATTAAGAATATTTTTCAATAATCATCAAACCAGCAGAACGGATCAGTACTGATTTCGAGGCCGCTACGCCATCTCATCAGCGTTCTTTGTTCAATTTTTTCACTTTTGCAAGTGGTGCTAGTTAGTAGGAATATCAACTATTTAACCAATATTTTAACGAAAATTGAATATGAGAAGTTATCACATTCATATTTTTAAGTTATTACATTTTTGGTTAGTACGAAATTCCCCAACCCTGACGATTAATATTCCCAATATTCCATGTGTCTCTTTCGCTTTTTCCAGAGCCATCGGCTGCTGATAACTAAAGCTTCTTTGTTATTTATGTTCAAGTAATTGAATTTAGTTGTCAATTTACAATGAACAAGTGCGCGTGCCCCCGCAATGTTTTTTCCACTTGCAAAAGTGGAAAAATTGAACAAAGAACGCTGATGAGATGGCGTAGCGGCCTCGAAATCAGTACTGATCCGTTCTGCTGGTTTGATGATTATTGAAAAATATTCTTAATATTCCAATCTTAATATAAATTAATAAAATAGAATTTGAACAAATTCATTTATTAATAAAATAATAAAAAATGGTTTGCAGTCTTGCAGATTCGAACTTAAGCCCGTTGATAAAATTAACAATTTAAATATGTTTAATTTAAAAACAAAAAGTAAAAATCCGCTTTACATACCCCAAAAAGTTTTAATTGTCCAACCGTAGAATAGTCTTAGATTTTTTTTTGGTTTTATAATACCAATTTAACTCTTCCCGAAGTATACAAAATATTTCATTCACAAAAAGCCAAAATTAGGAACTTATATGGCTAATTTTATGTACTAAAAAATTTCGATTTTCCGACCCTGGAACAGAAGTTTCAGTTTTCAAAATGTTTAATACCAATTTAATTCCTAGGGAAGCATAAAATAGGATTAATTCTCTGAAAAAACCAAAATTGGGAACTTAATTCTTAGCGAAGTATAAAATATGTTTAATTCCCTAAAAAAAACCAAAATTGGGAATTTATGTACCAAAAATTTCGATTTTTCAACCCTGGAACCGAATTTTTGTTGTTTTACCAATGCAATTCTTATTGAGAAGTAACATAGTTTTAATTGACAAAAAAATTAAAGTTTTTAAACTTTTTGGTCACTTTCATGTACCATAAAATATTTCATTTGTCCAACCCTGGAGCCGAAATTTTGATTTTCTAAGATTTTAATACCAATTTTGTAATTCCTGAATTATAAAACAGTTTTAGTTAGCAAAAACAACGTCAATTGCCTTTTTGGTTACTTTTATGCAAAAAAAAATATTTCAATTTCCCAACCCTAGAAACGAAAATTTAATTTTTTTTGGTTTTTTACCAATGCAACTCTCAATGAGGCATGAAATAATTTTATTTAAGAAAAACCTACTATTTGTAACCATTTTGGTCACTTTCACGTACTACAAAATATTGCAGTTATCCAACTCTGGAATCGAAATTTTTATATATTTTAAATATTTGACACCAATTTTGTTTTTCCCGAACTAAAAAATAGTTTTAATTAGTAAAAACTAGTTATTAAAAATTAGTTGCCTCTTTGGTTACTCTTATGTAAAAAAAAAATCAATTTCCCAGACCTGGAAACGAAATTTTAATTTTTTTACCAATGCTAGTCTTCGTTCGGTATAAAGTCGTTTTTTTAAGAACAACTTAAAATTTGCAACCATTTTAGTCACTTTCATGTACTACAATATATTCCATGTACCAAAAAAAACTTTCAACTTCCCAACCCTGGCAGTGCAATTTTAACTTTTTTACCAATGCAACTCTTTATGAGGTATAAAGTAGTGTTATTTAAGAAAAACTTACAATTTTCAACCATTTTGGTCACCTTCATGTACTACAAAATATTGCAGTTATCCAACTCCGGAATCGAAATTTTTATATTTTTTAAATTTTTGATACCAATTTGGATTTTCCTGAATTAAAAATAGTATTAATTAGTAAAAACCCAATGTTAGTTGCCTTTTTGGTTACTTTTATGTATAAAAAAATTTCAATTTCCCACCCCAGGAAGCGAAATTTTGATTTTGTTTATCTTTTTTTAACAATGCTAGTCTTCATTAGGTATAAAGTCATTTTAATTAAGGAAACTTTTAAATTTGCAACCATTTTGGTAATTACATGTGGTACAAAATATTGCATGTACAAAAAAATTTAATTTTCCCAACTCTGGAAGCGAAACTTTAATTGTTGTTGTTTTATCAATGCAACTCTTCTTGAGGTATAAAATAGTTGTATTTAAGAAAAATTTAAAATTTTTAACCATATTGGTCACTTTCATGTAGTACAAAACATTGCACTTGTCCAACCCTGGGTTCGAATTTAGATTTTTTTTTTAATTTTTGTTACTAACTCTGTTCTTTCTCAATTATAAAATAGTTTTAATCAGCAAAAAATAAAACAACCTCAGTTGCCTTTTTGGTTACTTTTATATATTAAAACATATTTCAATTTTTTTTTTTTTTTTTTATCTTGGACCAGCACTCAGGGGATGACCCCTATATATGCAATGCATTGCGCCGGAATTGAAAACGAGGGGATAGTATTGAGGGGAGAGATTAGGAAAGATAAGAAGATAGACAGTTGTTTTTGTAGCTATTTCAACCTTTTACGTCGCCGGCTAATTTTTACTACAGGGTCGACCCCTGGAAGCGAAATTTTAATTTTAACAATTTTTTTTGACCAATGCAAATCTTCATGACGTATAAAGCGGTTTTATTTAAGAAAAACTTAAAACTTTTAACCATTTTAGATATTACATGTACTACAAAATACTGAATGGACCAAAAAAATTAAACTTTTACGTTCCCATCCCTGGAAAAATTTTTTTTATTTTTATTGTTTTTAATAGACCATTGAGGCTTCCCAAAGCATGAAATAGGTTTAATTTACAAATTTTGCGTCAAGAAATCGGTGTAAGCTTCCCAACTCTGGAACCTTATTTTAGATTTTTCAATCCAACGGTCCAAGAACGATGTCTCTACCTCTTCTGGGGGCTTCGGAAAACCGATTTTACCTACAGTCAGACGGACATTGCTCAATCGTCATCGCTATTCAGAAATATATATACTTCAGAATATATATACTTTATGGAGTCCCATATTGATATCGAAGAAATTACACACAATGACAAACCTAGATATACCCTTTCACTTTTTTGTGAAGGGTATAACAATAAACACAATCTTCTCAAAAACAAAAACACCAATAGCAAAAGAACAAAAAAGTAATGTTGTGTACGAAATACAATGTAATGGTGGAAATAATGATAATTTTTATCTGATTTAGATTGACACAACAAAAAGAAGTTTAGAGACGAGGATGGGAGAATATAATATGGACACCACAAAGAAAAAAGAAACAACGCCACTAGCACAACATATGATGCAAACTGGATATACAGCTGACATGGATAATGTAAAAATACTGGACATATACAGTTTTATTTTATACTTTATCCCCGATTTGCGATTTTGCGTTCTAATCAAATGGTCGAAATAATTATAATAATCTCACCCCACATATCATTAAAAATTAAATAATATTATGTCAGAGAGAAAATATGTATGCACTTATTTATATAATTAATCCATTTGTGTAATATTATTAAAATTAATTTGTACTTTGAGTTTTAAATATTTACGCACAAGAAAAAATCAATTATATATCAATGTTTATCATTTCAAACACTTCAGAATCAAAATCTTCTGATTCTTCAGCCAACGCAATTCTGTTGTACATGTTGCTTTTATTAAAAAGTGTTAGCATTTAAGAAGATGGAATAAGTTCGCCACAGCAAACTGAATTATTTTTAAAATGTGTATTTATTCTAAGAAGAGCTTCTAATAACTCGTACTGCATTCTGTTGCGAACTTTGGTTTTTGTTGTATTCATTATTGAAAAGACTCGTTCAACACAAGCGTTACTTGTTGGTACAGAAAGCATATTTAAAGCTCTTGAAATGGTTTCAAACCACCATCTTGGTATGAAAATACTTTAAATGCGACATTTCGATGCATGAATTGAAAATCCAGACAGAACTAGTAATACTTCGTAGCGAAGTTGTAGCTCCAGAACAATTCGATAATATCGAATTTTGGAAAAATCTGGATTCCGATTTATATCCCGAAATTAAAACAATTTCTTTAAAATGTTTATCATTTTTTCCTTCCACTTATCTTTGCGAGAAAATCTTTTCAGATTTAAAATTTATTTGTTCTAAACAACGCAATAAATTGAGTTTAATAAACTTAAAAAAATATACTTTTGTTGCGAAACTGCAACAAAACTATTAACATTTGAAATTTTATTAAGCTCAAAAATCAAGATATGTTGAAAGAAAAAAATCTAACATTTCAAAGAAATTTTAAAGTTATAAAAAAGTGTTAAAACATTATTTAAAGTACATATATGTACTTTCCATAAATAGACAACATTTTTGGGAAAGTTAAAGTTCTAAATTAAATTCATTTAAGTTGTGTTTGCCAAAAGTGGAATATCTAAAATAAATTCATTATAGTTCAAGAATTTATTTCAGATGTATCAGCTTTTTACAAATTTTCAATAAAAAGTGAGTTTTAGTTTCAACTAAATTAGTAACAGCAAATTTTTTCTGCCTGTGTGCTTATCTTTTTCGCTCACCTACACAACATTAGATTTACCTTGTTCACCTCTGTTCTAGATACATCTGTGGACTCGTTTACGACCAAACAATATTTTGAGTCACCAATACTATCAACTAAATTGGATAATAAATCAACATATTTAATAATTTCACTACACTTTGTTTGATGCAACCGTAATCTTTCAAATTCTTTTATTGAAAAAGACTTCAGTATACTCGATAGGTGTCCACGGAAGATATTGAGGCATGAAGATAGCCATCTTAATATCCATAATCTTGGATGCTGTTGTGGTAACTGGAACTTTAAATTATAAAGATATATGCTAGTGCATTAAAAATATCGCCGACAATACATTTGTATGTGTGTTGTAAATAATTTCTTACCATAAATTTTTAACGTGTTTTTGGTATAAACCGATTTGAAGTTAGTTTTGTGCTTGACTGATACACTATGCCTCTTAAGGTCTTTTTCTGTGACTTTAAAGAAGTCTTACAAGCCATACACCAGGACATATTTCTTGGGTCACTGGCATCTTGAAATGATTTTGCTGCAGCAGAAACAGATTTCAGCCATCCTAACAAAATTTCAAACTATACCAATATACTTAGTATTACATACCTTTTGCCCTTTCTTGTTGCTCCCAAATAAAATTGTGTTTTCGTATGCCCGAATAAGTATTTGCATTGTTAAAAACTTTAAAAATTTTTGAAATAGTTTCTGTACACTTGTACCACAATCGAATTAAATTGTTCTTCTTATGAGTTGACATTCACAACAATTAATAGCACCAAGTTTTAGACTTGCCACACATTAATTTTTACATATTTAGATTTGTTCAATGTTACCACCAAGGAGAAAAATAGAATTTGTCAATACATCAATTTGAATACAAAAAAGAAAAACTAAATAACAAAATTTATAATAAATATTATCCCCAAAAATCCAAAGTGAAAAAACTGATTTTTCCCCAATAAATCGCCTGGAATTATGTGTTAATACGTTATATATAATACTATATATATTTACATCCATCTATACATACATATATTTTATTGATTGATATATTTATCTACTTTAATAACTTTATTAACTTTCATATATTTTGATTTATATAATAATATTTTTTTTTCTAGTATGTAGATATTTGTTCGTTGAAATTTTTCATTTATTATATTAAAAAAATTTCAATCAATAAACATACATGTATCCATATATTTGAATAAATAATAATAAAAAAATATACAAAAGATATTTTGTTTTAAATATTAAATACTTTATTGGCGCAGTCGGTCTTGCGAACCATAAATATATTTTGCATAATAAGAAAATATATGTAAAAGTTTATCAAGAAACACATATGTATATACATATATTAAAGTTCGAGTTCAAATAAAACATAACTTGAAGAAATTGGTAAAAAAAACAATTGGAATATCCTGAAGAATTTTTATATTCAAATTAAATAAAATTTAATAAAACTCCCAAAAATTAATTGAGAATTACACAATTTCAGATATATTGTAATTCTCAATTAATTTTTGGGAGTTTATGTATAAGCTAAGAGGTTTTGTTATTTTGGAATTAGGTTAAAGTCTACTGATGATTTGGTGTAAGAACTTATGAAATGCAGGCATATAGATATACTTGACCACATAACAAACAAAACGCATGAATTATTTTAATTATAATAAAAGGAAGTTTAAAAATTCCTTTAATTACAATAAGCAACAATATTCTCAAAATTTGTGTAACAATTTTTATAACACAAATTTTGAGCAAAACTCTTCAAGAATACCGAAATACCGAAATCATTATTACGACGAGAACAAAACAAGTTTAAAGAAATCTGGAAGTAATCAAATAGCTATGGAAATTGATAATAGTATTCAAAGATCAAATTTTCAATTAGCAGACACTTCCCTATATAATAATAAATACAGAAACATTGTTACTTAAATTTTTAATAGATTCTGGTTCAGGAATATCTCTTATAAAAAAAGGTATATATGATGATTTTTATAAAAATACGGTTAATCCTCTCATAATCTTAAATACTATTTCATCTGAAATTGAACTACATACTAAAATAACAATAAAGCTTTTTAGTGAATTCAACAGACCAAAAACGGCTATAGATCTCTTAGAAACAGATGTTTTAACTGACTTTGATGGTATAATAGGATGGAATATTCTAAAGCCATTAAATGCTAAGATAGATCTTATGGAAAATTTTCTTATTACGCATGATGCCAAAATTCCAATAATTTTTTATAAATCATTTACTCTATTCACGGAAAACGACAAAAATTATTTTGAATCAATTGCTACAGACATAAATTTTCAAGAACCTGAAATAGATGCTCTAACTGAAAGATTGAGAATTGATTTTATAAAGAATGTGATAATTTGACAACAGTAGGTAAATATCAACATCGTATTCCTACAATTAATGAAATCCCAGTTTATTCAAAAACATATAGATTTCCTGAAATTCACAAAACAGAAGTTGATAATCAAATTAAAGAAATGTTGATATCAGGAATAATAACAAAATCGTCGAGCTTCTATAATGCCCCAGTTTGGGTTGTTCCAAAAAAATTTACAATTCGGGTAAACAAAAATAGAGATTAGTCATAGATTATAGAAAATTAAATGAAATTACCGTAGAAGACAAATTTCCGATTCCAAATATGGAAGATCTTTTTTCTAAGTTAGGTAATTCTCAATATTTGACAACTTTAGATCTCGCAAAGGGTTTTCACCAGATACCGGCTTCTCGAAGAGATAGACACAAAACTGTTTTTTCAACATCTTCAGGATATTACGATTTTACTCGAATGCCATTTGGTTTAAAAAATGCTCCTGCATCTTTTCAACGCATGATGAATGCAGTGTTACATGACTTTATAAATAATATATGTGTTGTTTATCTTGATGATATATTAATATTCTCTACATCGCTTTGTGAACATATTCAGTCTTTAAGTAAAATATTTACAAGATTATCTGAATATAATTTAAAAGTTCAGATTGACAAATGCAATTTTTCAAACGAGAGTCTGAATATTTAGGTCATATAATTTCAGCAGGTGGAATAAAACCCAATCCAAACAAAGTTGATGCTATTCAAAAAGTATCCCTTCCCAAGACAAATTCGATAATTTTTGGGTCTCACAGGTTTTAATCGCAAATTTATAAAAGATTATAGCAAAATAGCTTTGCCAATGATATCCAAAATTAAGAAAATATATTATATGTACAAGTCCAGTTCTATCATATCCAAATTTTAATAATATGTTTGTATTAACAACTGATGCGAGTAATGAAGCAACTGGTGCTATTTTATCCCAAAACGGCCATCCAGTAGCTTTCCAAAATTTTTCAGACCTTAGCTCTATGGCAGGAAGTTTAAAATTCAAACTGATCATCGTCCATTAGTTGAGTTGAATTCATTGAAAGAACCTAATATGACAACGATGGAAATTGAAACTTAATGAATATGATTTTGATGTTGAATATATCAAAGGCAAAACTAATCAAGTTGCTGATTTTTTAAGTCGTGTAGATATACATAATTTAGAAGTGAAAGAGCAAAACGAAATTGCATCAGACTTAGCTACAATTCATAGTGGTATTGAAAACCTTAACAAGTAAAAGTGCTATATTCGGCTGTGCCGAATCTTAAATACCCTTCACAGATGTAATTTTCATTTCTCTCTTTCTTGCTAAAACAGAAAATAGGTTTAATTAAAAAATCCAAATGTTTTAAGAAAACATTTAAATTTTTCGGCTGGGACACTAAATGTTTGACTTTTCTTATTTCTAATACCTCTGAACGTCTTTCAAAAATATAAAATATGTTTCATTTAAAAACAAAACGTAAAAATAAGTTTCATGTACCCCAAAAAGTTCTAATTGTTCAAGCGTAGTAGAGTCTTTTTTTTGGTTTTCAATACCAATGTATTTCTTTCTGATTATATATCAGAAGTAGGTATAATTCATCAGAAAAAATCAAAAATAGCAGATCATATGGTTGCTTTTATGAATAAAAAATATCGATATTCCAACCTTGAAATTGGATTTTTAATATTTTTGGTTTTTAATACCAATTTAACTCTTTCCGAAGTATAAAAAAGATTTCATTCACAAAAAACCAAAATTTGGAACTTACATGTCTAATTTTATGTACTAAAAAATTTCGATTTTACAACCCTGGAACCGAATTGTTAATTTTTAAAATTTTTAATACCAATTTAGTTTTTGCGCAGTACAAAATAGGTTTAATTCACTGAAAAAAGATAAAATTGGGAAGTTACTATGGCTACTTTTATGTATCAAAATATTTACATTTTTCAAATCTTGTAACCGAATTTTTAATTTAGAAATTTTTAATAGCAATTTATATCTTAGCGAAGTATAAAATATGTTTAATTCACTGAAAAAAAAAACAAAATTGGGAACGTATAGGGTTACTTTTATGTACCGAAAAATTTCGATTTTCCAACCCTGGACACGAATTTTTAATTTTTAAATTTTTTAATAACAATTTAATTCTTTCTGAAGTATAAAATAAGTTTAATTCACTAAAAACAACAAAATTTGAAATTTATGTGGGTACTTTTACGTAACAAAAAAAATTCGATTTTCCAACCCTGGAACCGAATTTTTAATTTTTTAATACTAGTATAATTTTTCCTGATATATAAAACAGGTTTAATTTACTAAAAACACAAAATTTTGAATGTATGTGGGTAATTTTATGTAACAAAAATATATCGATTTTCCAACTCTGGAAGCGAGTTTTAATTTTTACCAATACAATTCTTAGTGAGGTGTAACATATTTTTACTTAACAAAATAATTAATATTTTTAAACTTTTAGGTACCACAAAATAAGTCATTTGTCCAACCCTGGGGTCGACATTTTGATTTTTTAAGATTTCAATACCAATCTTGTTCTTCCTGAACTATAAAATAGTTTTAATTATCACAAGAAACAAACTCAGTTGCCTTTTTGGTTACCTTTATGCATAAAAAATATTTCAATTTCCCAACCCTGGAACCGAAATTTTTATTTTATTTAATTTTTGTAACAATGCAACTCTTCATGAGGTATAAAGTAGTGTTAATTAAGAAAAATTTACAATTTTGAACCATTTTGGTCACCTCCATGTACCATAAAATATTGCACTTGTCCAACCCTGAATTCAAAACTTCGACATATTTTTGTAATTTTTAGTACCAATTTTGTTCTTCCTAAAATATAAAGTAGTATTAGTTAGCAAAAAAAACAACTTCAATTGCCTTTTTGGCTACTTTTATGTACAATAAACAAAATTTCGATTTCCCAACCATGGAAGCGAAAAATTTATTTTTTTTAAATTTTTTTATCAATGAATGCTTTCTTAGGTGTAAAGTAGTTTTGTTTAAGAAAAAATTACAATTTTGGACCATTTTGGTCACACTTTATGAACCATAAAATATTGCACTTGTCCAACCTTGGATTCGAAATTTACATTTTTTTTACAATTTTTAATACCAATTTTGTTCTTTCTAAAATATCAAATAGTTTTAGTTAGCAAAAAAAAACAACGTCAATTGACTTTTTTGTTAGTTTTATGTATAAAAAAATTTTAATTTCCCAACCCTGGAAGCGAAATTTAAATTTTTTAAAATTTTCTTTATCAATGCAAATCTTCATGAGGTATAAAGTAGTTTTGTTTAAGAAAAACTAAAATTTGTTAACCATTTTGGTTATTACATGTACGACAAAATATTGCATGTACCAAGAAATTCTTTAATTTTCCCAACCCTGCAAGTGAAATTTAAATTTTTGTTTGTTTGTTTGTTTTACCAATGCAATTCTTTATGAGGTATAAAGTAGTTTTATTTAAGACAAATTTACAACTTTTAAATGTTTTGGTCACTTTCATATACCATACAATATTGCACTTGTCCAATCCTGGATTCGAAATTTTTATTTTTTTTTTTGATTTTTTGATACCAATTTTGTTCTTCCTAAATTATAAGACAGTTTTAGCTAGCAAAAAAAAAAAACAACATCAGTTGCCTGTTTGATTATTTTCACGTATAAAAAAAATTTAATATCCCACCCCTTGACGCAAAATTTGAATTTAAAATTTTTTTGGCCAATTCAAATCTTCATGACGTATAAAGAGGTTTTGTTAAAGAAAAACTTTAAAGTTTTAACAATTTTAGTTACTACATGTACTACAAAATACGGAATGGGCCGAAAAAAAAATTTTTAATTTCCCATCCCTGGAAAATGTTTTTAATTTTTTTAGTTTTTAGTAGATCATTGAGGCTTCCCAAACCACGAAATAGGTTTAATTTACAAACATTAAAAAAATAAATGATTTTTGGTATAAATTTTGCGTCAAGAAATAGGTGTAAGCTTCCCAGCTCTGGAACCGTACTTGGGACTATCTGAATTTCAATACCACTCTATTTAAGTTCATTCAATCCAACGGTCCAAGAACGAAGTCTCTAGCTCTTCTGTGGGCTTGGGAAACTCGATTTCACGTACAGACAGACGGACATCGCTCAATCGTCATCGCTATTCATAAGGATCCAGAATATATATACTTTATGGGGTGGAATATCGAAGAAATTACACACGGAGTGACAAACCTATATATACCCTTTCACTTTTTTGTGAAGAGTATAAAAACAAAAAGTAAAAATCCGTTTCATATACTCCAAAAAGTTGTAATTGTCTAACCGTAGAATCGCCTTTTAGATTTTTTTGGGGTTTAATACCAATCTAACTCTTCCCGAAGTATAAAAAAGATTTCATCCACAAAAAATCAATATTAGGAACTTATATGGTTAATTTTATGTAGCGAAAAATTTCGATTTTCTAATTTTTTATTTAAAAACTTTTAATACCAATTTAATTCTTAGCGAAATATAAAATATGTTTAATTCACTGAAATAAATCAAAATTGGAAACTTTTATGGTTACTTTTATGTACTGAAAAATTTCGATTTTCCATCCCTGAAACCGAACTTTTAATACCAATTTAATTTTCCCTGAAGTATAAAATAGGTTTACTTCAATAAAAAAACAAAATTTGGAATATATGTGGGTACTTTTATGTACCAATAATATTTCGATCTTCCAACTCTGGAAACGAATTTTTATTTTCTTACCAATGCAATTCTTATTGCAACATAGTTTTACTTGACAAAAAATTAAAGTGTTTAAGCTTTTTGGTCACTTTCATGTACCATAAAATATTACATTAGTCCAATCCTGGAGTCGATATTTTGAATTTATCAGATTTTAATACCAATTTTGTTCTTTCTGAATTATAAAACAGTTTTAATTAGCAAAAACAACAACGTCAATTGCCTTTTTGGTTACTTTTGTGTAGAAAAAATATTTCAATTTCCAAACCCTGAAAACGAAATTTAAATATTTTTGTTTGTTTTTTGTTTACCAATGCAACTCTTAATGAGGCATGAAATAGTTTTAGGAACAAATACACTTTAGCTACGCACTTCCGATTGAGATGAAATTTCGCATGTCGATAGAAAATTGAAAAATAAGACGAAAATTTGAAATAGAGAAAGTTTTGGAAATGCATAGTTTTCGAGTTATGGACTTCCGAAAATTTCGTATAAAAATGCAATGTTTCCCTACATTTTATAATTTACTTAGACAATGTTGGTTTCATTTGAAAGGTTTTCAAGTAATCTTATGATATATGCAAAATGTATGAAAAAATTCTTCGGCGTCGCTAACTAAGGCTTCTATGCATAGCCGGCCTTCGGCCGGACTGGAAGATTTTCTCCTCTATGGTAAAACAAACACCGTCTTTGCCAACTAAAGCTTCTCTGCATAGCCGGACTGAAGGATGTTCTCCTCAATGGTATAACAAACACCGGCTTCGCTAACTAAAGCTGCTCTGCATAGCCGGCCTTTGTCCGGACTGGAAGATTTTCTCCTCTATGGTATAACAAACAGCGGCTTCGCTAACCAAAGCTTCTCTGCAGAGCCGGCCTTCCGCCGGACTGAAAGATTTTTTGCCTATGGTATAACAAACAGCGGCTTCGCTAACTAAAGCTTCTCTGTATTCATACATACATATACCTGTGTTCATACATATATATACCTAAATATATTAACAAAAATTAGGAAAACTTTTCGTTTTTATATTAAAATTTCGGAGGCCCATAACTCAAAAACTATGCATTTCCGAGACTTTCACCATTTGAAATTTTCGTCTTATTTTTCAATTTTCTATCGATATGCGAAATTTCATCTCAATCGGAAGTCCGTAGCTAAAGTGTATTTAAGCCTAGTTTTATTTAAGAAAAACTTAATATTTGTAACCATTTTGGTCACTTTCGTGTACGACAAAATATTGCAGTTATCCAACTCTGGAATCTGAATTCAGATTTATTTTAATTTTTGATACAAATTTTGTTTTTCCTGATCTAAAAAATAGTTTTAATTAGTAAAAAACCAACGTTAGTTGCCCTTCTGGTTACTTTTATGTATAAAAAAACTTTAAACTTCCCAACCCTGGAAGTGATATTTTAATTCTTTTTACCAACGCAACTCTTCATGAGGTATAAAGTAGTGTTATTTAAGAAAAATTTACAATTTTGAACTATTTTGGTCACCTTCATGAATTATAAAATATTGCACTTGTCCAACCCTGGATTCGAAATTTTGATTTTTTTTTAAATCTTTGATACCAATTTTGTTCTTCCTAAAATATAAAATTGTTTTAGTTAGCAAAAAAAAAAACAACGTCAATTGCCTTTTTGGTTACTTTTATGTATAAAAAATATCAATTCCCCAGCCCTGGAAGCGAAATTTAAATTTTTTAAAATTTCCGTTATCAGTACAAATCTTCATGAGGTACAAAGTAGTTTTGTTTAAGAAAAACTCTAATTTTGACACCATATTGTTTATTACATGTACTACAAAATATTGCATGTACCGAAAAAGCTTTCATTTTCCCAACCCTGGAAACGAAATCTTCATATTTTTCTTATTTTTATATCAGTGCCACGCTTCTTGAGGTATAAAGTAGTTTTATTAAAAAAAATATAAAATTTTTGACCATTTTGGTCTCTTTCATGTTATATAAAATATTGCACTTGTCCAACCTTGGATTTGAAATTTTGTTTTATTTTTATTTTTAATACCAATTTTGTTCTTCCTAAAATTTAAGATAGTTTTAGTTAGCAAAAAAAGTCAACATCAGTTGCCTGGTTGATAAGTTTCACGTATAAAAAAAATTCAATTTCCCACCCCTGGAAGCAAAATTTGAATTTAAAAATTTTTTTTTGGACAATGCAAATCTTCATGACGTATAAAGAGGTTTTGTTAAAGAAAAACTTAAAATTGTTAACAATTTTAGTTACTACATGTACCACAAAATACGGAATGGGTCGAAAAAAAATTTTAATTTCCCATCCCTGGAAATTTTTTTTTATTTTTTTAGTTTTTAATAGACCATTGAGGCTTCCTAAGGCACGAAATAGGTTTAATTTACAAACATAAAAAAAAAATTGATTTTTGGTATAAATTTTGCCTGGAGAAATAGGTGTAAGCTTCCCAGCTCTGCAACCGTACTTCGGATATTTCTGAATTTCAATACCACTTTGTTTAAGTTCATTTCCAATCCAACGGTCCGAAAACGGAGACTCTAGCTCTTCTGGGGGCTTGGGAATTTCACCTACAGTCAGACGGACAGAGGGACACACGGACAGACGGACATCGCTCAATCGTCGTCGATATTCATAAGAATCCAGAATATATATACATTATGGGGTCCCATATTGATATCGAAGAAATTACACACGGAATGACAAACCTATATATACCCTTTCACTTTTTTGTGAAGGGTATAATAACCATATTAGTATTACGCAATCCCCTATAAATGTTTATAAAAATCAACTCATTATTGAGATTGGAAATAGTTATAAACTTGTTAAGAAAATATTGTATGGAACAGAAATAAGATATACAATAACTATTAAAGAATATACTGAAGAAAAAGTTGTAGAGTTTCTCAAACAACTTTTACCCATAAAAGGCAAAATTGCAATTTTTTGTCAAGATTTTTTAATTTTTAAGCAACTTCAAGAAACAATCGTACATTATTTTTCAAATACATCTAATAAGAATTTTATTAAATGTTCTAAATTTCTGAAAGACATATTTGACAAAGAAAAATTGTCTAAAATAATAGATAAGTTTCATTCTGATAATAACCACAGGGGTATAAATGAAACATTTTTGGAATTAAAAAATATAATTTTCTTTCCCAAATTAAAAAGTGAGATACATAAATTTATTAACAATTGCATGGTTTGCAATATGTGTAAATATGACAGACATCCAATTAAAACAAATTTTTGTGTAACAGAAACTCCTCAAAAATCTAATGAAATCATTCATATTGATATCTGGTTTTTAAATATTGTAAAAATTTTACATTTTTAACTTGTATAGATAAATTGTTTTGTTAATGTTTCGGTGGATTATTTTATAACTATTGTTGAGGTTCTTAGAGAAAGATTTGCCATTTTAGGAAAACCATTTAAAAGTGTGGCAGATAATGAATTTAGTACAGCATATATTAGAAATTTTTTAGAGTCAGAAGGTATAAGTTATGATTTTACATCACCAAATACGCACACGGGTAACTCTGACATAGAACGTTTTCATCTTACTTTAAACGAACATATTCGGTTATTTAAAGTTAGTCAAAATTTATTAGATGATAAATATCTTATTTTCAAATCTGATCAAATCTATAATGATACAATTCATTCGGCAACTGGTCATATGCCTAATGATTTGTTACACAACAAAGTTGATAAATATGTTGGGAACCAATTACATGATAAAATACAAAATAATAAAATATAAAGATTCGAAAAATTAAATGAGAAAAGACAAAATTGTCATCAATTTCGATAAAGAGAGTTAGTCATAAATTTACGATTTTATAATTTAAAGCAAAAGCCAAAATATGTAATTAAAGGAGTTAAAGAAAACCGTAAAACTTATTTCAAGGACGATATGGATTGTAAGCGCGATAGACAATTATTAAAAGAGTTTATAAATATCAGAACGAATTCCCTGATATTCATTTTGATAGAAAAATTACAAGACGAAATTATAAAAAGTAAATTATAAACAAAAAAAAAAATATATATATATATAAATATGTATATATATATATGTATATATATATATATATATATATATATATATATATATATATATGTATATATATATATATATAAATATATATATATATATATATATATGTATATAAGTATATATGTATATAATAAATGTTTCTAAATTTTTAAATTCACAAATTTTGTGTTAATACATTATATATAATACTAGATATATTTACATCCATCTATAGGTTAGGTTAGCAGGTTGCTGGTGAAAGGAAAAACAGAGACCAACCCACTTGGGTCAAATTATTTTGATCCCTTTGTGACACCTGTATATAAGAGGATTGAAAAGATAAGAAAAGAGGAAGAAGTAGGGATAGTCGAAAGTTAAGGTAAGAAGGATAGTAAGGAAGAAGATGGAATACATAAACCAAGAGTTATGGTCGTGAATACACGCCCCAGGGGAGACAGCTGCCCAACCAGCCACTGCTCCTAATAAAGATACTCAGGTATCTTAGTCCTATCTCCGATATCTCCGAAATGTCTCCAAAGCGTGCCTTGCCCAGAGACTGTTGGCGCTGCTCCTCCAGAGCAGGACAGAACCAGAGGAGGTGTGCAATGCTTTCCTCCTCCTCCTCATCATTGTAACTGGAGCAGTAGTCGTTATAGGGGAGCCCCATGCGCCTGGCATGGATCCCAAAGGTGCAGTGACCAGTAAGTGTGGACACTATATTACGTAGATGACCTCTTGCAAAGTTCAAAAGATCCTTCGTCCTCCTAGAGTCTAGGCGGAGCCATAAGACTCTTGATATCTCGCAAGTGGATTCTCTGAACCACCTGGCCTGAGCCAATTCCAATAGTGCAGCATCAAAGCGTCTCCAGCAAAATGAGAGTGGAATCCCACTTAGTTGGTCAATGTCGGACTCCTGAAGTGTGGTTCCTCTTCCCGCCAGTTCATCCGACTTAATGTTGCCCGTGGTGGTCCCATGTCCCCGCACCCAGTTCAAGGTGATGCGTGAAGGATCCGCAAGTCCGTCAAGGGAAGGGAAATGTTTTAAGAAAACATTTAAATTTTTCGGCTGGGACACTAAATGTTTGACTTTTCTTATTTCTAATACCTCTGAACGTCTTTCAAAAATATAAAATATGTTTCATTTAAAAACAAAACGTAAAAATAAGTTTCATGTACCCCAAAAAGTTCTAATTGTTCAAGCGTAGTAGAGTCTTTTTTTTGGTTTTCAATACCAATGTATTTCTTTCTGATATATAAAGTAGGTATAATTCATCAGAAAAATCAAAAATAGCAGATCATATGGTTGCTTTTATGAATAAAAAATATCGATATTCCAACCTTGAAATTGGATTTTTAATATTTTTGGTTTTTAATACCAATTTAACTCTTTCCGAAGTATAAAAAAGATTTCATTCACAAAAAACCAAAATTTGGAACTTACATGTCTAATTTTATGTACTAAAAAATTTCGATTTTACAACCCTGGATCCGAATTGTTAATTTTTAAAATTATTAATACCAATTTAGTTTTTGCGCAGTACCAAATAGGTTTAATTCACTGAAAAGAGATAAAATTGGGAAGTTATTATGGCTACTTTTATGTATCAAAATATTTACATTTTTCAAATCTTGTAACCGAATTTTTAATTTAGAAATTTTTAATAGCAATTTATATCTTAGCGAAGTATAAAATATGTTTAATTCACTGAAAAAAAAAACAAAATTGGGAACGTATAGGGTTACTTTTATGTACCGAAAAATTTCGATTTTCCAAGCCTGGACACGAATTTTTAATTTTAAAATTTTTATTAACAATTTAATTCTTTCTGAAGTATAAAATACGTTTAATTCACTAAAAACTACAAAATTTGAAATTTATGTGGGTACTTTTACGTAACAAAAAAAATTCGATTTTCCAACCCTGGAACCGAATTTTTAATTTTTTAATACTAGTATAATTTTTCCTGATATATAAAACAGGTTTAATATACTAAAAACACAAAATTTTGAATGTATGTGGGTAATTTTATGTAACAAAAATATATCGATTTTCCAACTCTGGAAGCGAGTTTTAATTTTTACCAATACAATTCTTAGTGAGGTGTAACATATTTTTACTTAACAAAATAATTAATATTTTTAAACTTTTAGGTACCACAAAATAAGTCATTTGTCCAACCCTGGGGTCGACATTTTGATTTTTTAAGATTTCAATACCAATCTTGTTCTTCCTGAACTATAAAATAGTTTTAATTATCACAAGAAACAAACTCAGTTGCCTTTTTGGTTACCTTTATGCATAAAAAATATTTCAATTTCCCAACCCTGGAACCGAAATTTTTATTTTATTTAATTTTTGTAACAATGCAACTCTTCATGAGGTATAAAGTAGTGTTAATTAAGAAAAATTTTCAATTTTGAACCATTTTGGTCACCTCCATGTACCATAAAATATTGCACTTGTCCAACCCTGAATTCAAAACTTCGACATATTTTTGTAATTTTTAGTACCAATTTTGTTCTTCCTAAAATATAAAGTAGTATTAGTTAGCAAAAAAAACAACTTCAATTGCCTTTTTGGCTACTTTTATGTACAATAAACAAAATTTCGATTTCCCAACCATGGAAGCGAAAAATTTAGTTTTTTTAAATTTTTTTATCAATGAATGCTTTATTAGGTGTAAAGTAGTTTTGTTTAAGAAAAAATTACAATTTTGGACCATTTTGGTCACACTTTATGAACCATAAAATATTGCACTTGTCCAACCTTGGATTCGAAATTTACATTTTTTTTACAATTTTTAATACCAATTTTGTTCTTTCTAAAATATCAAATAGTTTTAGTTAGCAAAAAAAAACAACGTCAATTGACTTTTTTGTTAGTTTTATGTATAAAAAAATTTTAATTTCCCAACCCTGGAAGCGAAATTTAAATTTTTTAAAATTTTCTTTATCAATGCAAATCTTCATGAGGTATAAAGTAGTTTTGTTTAAGAAAAACTAAAATTTGTTAACCATTTTGGTTATTACATGTACGACAAAATATTGCATGTACCAAGAAATTCTTTAATTTTCCCAACCCTGCAAGTGAAATTTAAATTTTTGTTTGTTTGTTTGTTTTACCAATGCAATTCTTTATGAGGTATAAAGTAGTTTTATTTAAGACAAATTTACAACTTTTAAATGTTTTGGTCACTTTCATATACCATACAATATTGCACTTGTCCAATCCTGGATTCGAAATTTTTATTTTTTTTTCTGATTTTTTGATACCAATTTTGTTCTTCCTAAATTATAAGACAGTTTTAGCTAGCAAAAAAAAAACAACATCAGTTGCCTGTTTGATTATTTTCACGTATAAAAAAAATTTAATATCCCACCCCTTGACGCAAAATTTGAATTTAAAATTTTTTTGGCCAATTCAAATCTTCATGACGTATAAAGAGGTTTTGTTAAAGAAAAACTTTAAAGTTTTAACAATTTTAGTTACTACATGTACTACAAAATACGGAATGGGCCGAAAAAAAAAAATTTTAATTTCCCATCCCTGGAAAATGTTTTTAATTTGTTTAGTTTTTAGTAGATCATTGAGGCTTCCCAAACCACGAAATAGGTTTAATTTACAAACATTAAAAAAATAAATGATTTTTGGTATAAATTTTGCGTCAAGAAATAGGTGTAAGCTTCCCAGCTCTGGAACCGTACTTGGGACTATCTGAATTTCAATACCACTCTATTTAAGTTCATTCAATCCAACGGTCCAAGAACGAAGTCTCTAGCTCTTCTGTGGGCTTGGGAAACTCGATTTCACGTACAGACAGACGGACATCGCTCAATCGTCATCGCTATTCATAAGGATCCAGAATATATATACTTTATGGGGTGGAATATCGAAGAAATTACACACGGAGTGACAAACCAATATATACCCTTTCACTTTTTTGTGAAGGGTATAAAAACAAAAAGTAAAAATCCGTTTCATATACTCCAAAAAGTTGTAATTGTCTAATCGCCTTTTAGATTTTTTTGGGGTTTAATACCAATCTAACTCTTCCCGAAGTATAAAAAAGATTTCATCCACAAAAAATCAATATTAGGAACTTATATGGTTAATTTTATGTAGCGAAAAATTTCGATTTTCTAATTTTTTATTTAAAAACTTTTAATACCAATTTAATTCTTAGCGAAATATAAAATATGTTTAATTCACTGAAATAAATCAAAATTGGAAACTTTTATGGTTACTTTTATGTACTGAAAAATTTCGATTTTCCATCCCTGAAACCGAACTTTTAATACCAATTTAATTTTCCCTGAAGTATAAAATAGGTTTACTTCAATAAAAAAACAAAATTTGGAATATATGTGGGTACTTTTATGTACCAATAATATTTCGATCTTCCAACTCTGGAAACGAATTTTTATTTTCTTACCAATGCAATTCTTATTGCAACATAGTTTTACTTGACAAAAAATTAAAGTGTTTAAGCTTTTTGGTCACTTTCATGTACCATAAAATATTACATTAGTCCAATCCTGGAGTCGATATTTTGAATTTATCAGATTTTAATACCAATTTTGTTCTTTCTGAATTATAAAACAGTTTTAATTAGCAAAAACAACAACGTCAATTGCCTTTTTGGTTACTTTTGTGTAGAAAAAATATTTCAATTTCCAAACCCTGAAAACGAAATTTAAATATTTTTGTTTGTTTTTTGTTTACCAATGCAACTCTTAATGAGGCATGAAATAGTTTTAGGAACAAATACACTTTAGCTACGCACTTCCGATTGAGATGAAATTTCGCATGTCGATAGAAAATTGAAAAATAAGACGAAAATTTGAAATAGAGAAAGTTTTGGAAATGCATAGTTTTCGAGTTATGGACTTCCGAAAATTTCGTATAAAAATGCAATGTTTCCCTACATTTTATAATTTACTTAGACAATGTTGGTTTCATTTGAAAGGTTTTCAAGTAATCTTATGATATATGCAAAATGTATGAAAAAATTCTTCGGCGTCGCTAACTAAGGCTTCTATGCATAGCCGGCCTTCGGCCGGACTGGAAGATTTTCTCCTCTATGGTAAAACAAACACCGTCTTCGCCAACTAAAGCTTCTCTGCATAGCCGGACTGAAGGATGTTCTCCTCAATGGTATAACAAACACCGGCTTCGCTAACTAAAGCTGCTCTGCATAGCCGGCCTTTGGCCGGACTGGAAGATTTTCTCCTCTATGGTATAACAAACAGCGGCTTCGCTAACCAAAGCTTCTCTGCAGAGCCGGCCTTCCGCCGGACTGAAAGATTTTTTGCCTATGGTATAACAAACAGCGGCTTCGCTAACTAAAGCTTCTCTGTATTCATACATACATATACCTGTGTTCATACATATATATACCAAAATATATTAACAAAAATTAGGAAAACTTTTCGTTTTTATATTAAAATTTCGGAGGCCCATAACTCAAAAACTATGCATTTCCGAGACTTTTACCATTTGAAATTTTCGTCTTATTTTTCAATTTTCTATCGATATGCGAAATTTCATCTCAATCGGAAGTCCGTAGCTAAAGTGTATTTAAGCTTAGTTTTATTTAAGAAAAACTTAATATTTGTAACCATTTTGGTCACTTTCGTGTACGACAAAATATTGCAGTTATCCAACTCTGGAATCTGAATTCAGATTTATTTTAATTTTTGATACAAATTTTGTTTTTCCTGATCTAAAAAATAGTTTTAATTAGTAAAAAACCAACGTTAGTTGCCCTTCTGGTTACTTTTATGTATAAAAAAACTTTAAACTTCCCAACCCTGGAAGTGATATTTTAATTTTTTTTACCAACGCAACTCTTCATGAGGTATAAAGTAGTGTTATTTAAGAAAAATTTACAATTTTGAACTATTTTGGTCACCTTCATGAATTATAAAATATTGCACTTGTCCAACCCTGGATTCGAAATTTTGATTTTTTTTAAATCTTTGATACCAATTTTGTTCTTCCTCAAATATAAAATTGTTTTAGTTAGCAAAAAAAAAAAAACAACGTCAATTGCCTTTTTGGTTACTTTTATGTATAAAAAAATTTCAACTCCCCAGCCCTGGAAGCGAAATTTAAATTTTTTAAAATTTCCGTTATCAGTACAAATCTTCATGAGGTACAAAGTAGTTTTGTTTAAGAAAAACTCAAATTTTGACACCATATTGTTTATTACATGTACTACAAAATATTGCATGTACCGAAAAAGCTTTCATTTTCCCAACCCTAGAAACGAAATCTTCATATTTTTCTTATTTTTATATCAGTGCCACGCTTCTTGAGGTATAAAGTAGTTTTATTAAAAAAAATATAAAATTTTTGACCATTTTGGTCTCTTTCATGTTATATAAAATTTTGCACTTGTCCAACCTTGGATTTGAAATTTTGTTTTATTTTTATTTTTAATACCAATTTTGTTCTTCCTAAAATTTAAGATAGTTTTAGTTAGCAAAAAAAGTCAACATCAGTTGCCTGGTTGATAAGTTTCACGTATAAAAAAAATTCAATTTCCCACCCCTGGAAGCAAAATTTGAATTTAAAATTTTTTTTTTGGACAATGCAAATCTTCATGACGTATAAAGAGGTTTTGTTAAAGAAAAACTTAAAATTGTTAACAATTTTAGTTACTACATGTACCACAAAATACGGAATGGGTCGAAAAAAAATTTTAATTTCCCATCCCTGGAAATTTTTTTTTATTTTTTTAGTTTTTAATAGACCATTGAGGCTTCCTAAGGCACGAAATAGGTTTAATTTACAAACATAAAAAAAATTGATTTTTGGTATAAATTTTGCCTGGAGAAATAGGTGTAAGCTTCCCAGCTCTGCAACCGTACTTCGGATATTTCTGAATTTCAATACCACTTTGTTTAAGTTCATTTCCAATCCAACGGTCCGAAAACGGAGACTCTAGCTCTTCTGGGGGCTTGGGAATTTCACCTACAGTCAGACGGACAGAGGGACACACGGACAGACGGACATCGCTCAATCGTCGTCGATATTCATAAGAATCCAGAATATATATACATTATGGGGTCCCATATTGATATCGAAGAAATTACACACGGAATGACAAACCTATATATACCCTTTCACTTTTTTGTGAAGGGTATAATAACCATACTTATTAGTATTACGCAATCCCCTATAAATGTTTATAAAAATCAACTCATTATTGAGATTGGAAATAGTTATAAACTTGTTAAGAAAATATTGTATGGAACAGAAATAAGATATACAATAACTATTAAAGAATATACTGAAGAAAAAGTTGTAGAGTTTCTCAAACAACTTTTACCCATAAAAGGCAAAATTGCAATTTTTTGTCAAGATTTTTTAATTTTTAAGCAACTTCAAGAAACAATCGTACATTATTTTTCAAATACATCTAATAAGAATTTTATTAAATGTTCTAAATTTCTGAAAGACATATTTGACAAAGAAAAATTGTCTAAAATAATAGATAAGTTTCATTCTGATAATAACCACAGGGGTATAAATGAAACATTTTTGGAATTAAAAAATATAATTTTCTTTCCCAAATTAAAAAGTGAGATACATAAATTTATTAACAATTGCATGGTTTGCAATATGTGTAAATATGACAGACATCCAATTAAAACAAATTTTTGTGTAACAGAAACTCCTCAAAAATCTAATGAAATCATTCATATTGATATCTGGTTTTTAAATATTGTAAAAATTTTACATTTTTAACTTGTATAGATAAATTGTTTTGTTAATGTTTCGGTGGATTATTTTATAACTATTGTTGAGGTTCTTAGAGAAAGATTTGCCATTTTAGGAAAACCATTTAAAAGTGTGGCAGATAATGAATTTAGTACAGCATATATTAGAAATTTTTTAGAGTCAGAAGGTATAAGTTATGATTTTACATCACCAAATACGCACACGGGTAACTCTGACATAGAACGTTTTCATCTTACTTTAAACGAACATATTCGGTTATTTAAAGTTAGTCAAAATTTATTAGATGATAAATATCTTATTTTCAAATCTGATCAAATCTATAATGATACAATTCATTCGGCAACTGGTCATATGCCTAATGATTTGTTACACAACAAAGTTGATAAATATGTTGGGAACCAATTACATGATAAAATACAAAATAATAAAATATAAAGATGCGAAAAATTAAATGAGAAAAGACAAAATTGTCATCAATTTCGATAAAGAGAGTTAGTCATAAATTTACGATTTTATAATTTAAAGCAAAAGCCAAAATATGTAATTAAAGGAGTTAAAGAAAACCATAAAACTTATTTCAAGGACGATATGGATTGTAAGCGCGATAGACAATTATTAAAAGAGTTTATAAATATCAGAACGAATTCCCTGATATTCATTTTGATAGAAAAATTACAAGACGAAATTATAAAAAGTAAATTAAAAACAAAAAAAAATATATATATATATATATATAAATATGTATATATATATATGTATATATATATATATATATATATATATATGTATATATATATATATATATATATATATATATATATATATATATATATATATATATATATATATATATATGTATATAAGTATATATGTATATAATAAATGTTTCTAAATTTTTAAATTCACAAATTTTGTGTTAATACATTATATATAATACTAGATATATTTACATCCATCTATAGGTTAGGTTAGCAGGTTGCTGGTGAAAGGAAAAACAGAGACCAACCCACTTGGGTCAAATTATTTTGATCCCTTTGTGACACCTGTATATAAGAGGATTGAAAAGATAAGAAAAGAGGAAGAAGTAGGGATAGTCGAAAGTTAAGGTAAGAAGGATAGTAAGGAAGAAGATGGAATACATAAACCAAGAGTTATGGTCGTGAATACACGCCCCAGGGGAGACAGCTGCCCAACCAGCCACTGCTCCTAATAAAGATACTCAGGTATCTTACTCCTATCTCCGATATCTCCGAAATGTCTCCAAAGCGTGCCTTGCCCAGAGACTGTTGGCGCTGCTCCTCCAGAGCAGGACAGAAGCAGAGGAGGTGTGCAATGCTTTCCTCCTCCTCCTCATCATTGTAACTGGAGCAGTAGTCGTTATAGGGGAGCCCCATGCGCCTGGCATGGATCCCAAAGGTGCAGTGACCAGTAAGTGTGGACACTATATTACGTAGATGACCTCTTGCGAAGTTCAAAAGATCCTTCGTCCTCCTAGAGTCTAGGCGGAGCCATAAGACTCTTGATATCTCGCAAGTAGATTCTCTGAACCACCTGGCCTGAGCCAATTCCAATAGTGCAGCATCAAAGCGTCTCCAGCAAAATGAGAGTGGAATCCCACTTAGTTGGTCAATGTCGGACTCCTGAAGTGTGGTTCCTCTTCCCGCCAGTTCATCCGACTTAATGTTGCCCGTGGTGGTCCCATGTCCCCGCACCCAGTTCAAGGTGATGCGTGAAGGATCCGCAAGTCCGTCAAGGGAAGGGAAATGTTTTAAGAAAACATTTAAATTTTTCGGCTGGGACACTAAATGTTTGACTTTTCTTATTTCTAATACCTCTGAACGTCTTTCAAAAATATAAAATATGTTTCATTTAAAAACAAAACGTAAAAATAAGTTTCATGTACCCCAAAAAGTTCTAATTGTTCAAGCGTAGTAGAGTCTTTTTTTTGGTTTTCAATACCAATGTATTTCTTTCTGATATATAAAGTAGGTATAATTCATCAGAAAAATCAAAAATAGCAGATCATATGGTTGCTTTTATGAATAAAAAATATCGATATTCCAACCTTGAAATTGGATTTTTAATATTTTTGGTTTTTAATACCAATTTAACTCTTTCCGAAGTATAAAAAAGATTTCATTCACAAAAAACCAAAATTTGGAACTTACATGTCTAATTTTAAGTACTAAAAAATTTCGATTTTACAACCCTGGAACCGAATTGTTAATTTTTAAAATTTTTAATACCAATTTAGTTTTTGCGCAGTACCAAATAGGTTTAATTCACTGAAAAGAGATAAAATTGGGAAGTTATTATGGCTACTTTTATGTATCAAAATATTTACATTTTTCAAATCTTGTAACCGAATTTTTAATTTAGAAATTTTTAATAGTAATTTATATCTTAGCGAAGTATAAAATATGTTTAATTCACTGAAAAAAAAAAACAAAATTGGGAACGTATAGGGTTACTTTTATGTACCGAAAAATTTCGATTTTCCAAGCCTGGACACGAATTTTTAATTTTAAAATTTTTATTAACAATTTAATTCTTTCTGAAGTATAAAATACGTTTAATTCACTAAAAACTACAAAATTTGAAATTTATGTGGGTACTTTTACGTAACAAAAAAAATTCGATTTTCCAACCCTGGAACCGAATTTTTAATTTTTTAATACTAGTATAATTTTTCCTGATATATAAAACAGGTTTAATTTACTAAAAACACAAAATTTTGAATGTATGTGGGTAATTTTATGTAACAAAAATATATCGATTTTCCAACTCTGGAAGCGAGTTTTAATTTTTACCAATACAATTCTTAGTGAGGTGTAACATATTTTTACTTAACAAAATAATTAATATTTTTAAACTTTTAGGTACCACAAAATAAGTCATTTGTCCAACCCTGGGGTCGACATTTTGATTTTTTAAGATTTCAATACCAATCTTGTTCTTCCTGAACTATAAAATAGTTTTAATTATCACAAGAAACAAACTCAGTTGCCTTTTTGGTTACCTTTATGCATAAAAAATATTTCAATTTCCCAACCCTGGAACCGAAATTTTTATTTTATTTAATTTTTGTAACAATGCAACTCTTCATGAGGTATAAAGTAGTGTTAATTAAGAAAAATTTACAATTTTGAACCATTTTGGTCACCTCCATGTACCATAAAATATTGCACTTGTCCAACCCTGAATTCAAAACTTCGACATATTTTTGTAATTTTTAGTACCAATTTTGTTCTTCCTAAAATATAAAGTAGTATTAGTTAGCAAAAAAAACAACTTCAATTGCCTTTTTGGCTACTTTTATGTACAATAAACAAAATTTCGATTTCCCAACCATGGAAGCGAAAAATTTAGTTTTTTAAATTTTTTTATCAATGAATGCTTTATTAGGTGTAAAGTAGTTTTGTTTAAGAAAAAATTACAATTTTGCACCATTTTGGTCACACTTTATGAACCATAAAATATTGCACTTGTCCAACCTTGGATTCGAAATTTACATTTTTTTTACAATTTTTAATACCAATTTTGTTCTTTCTAAAATATCAAATAGTTTTAGTTAGCAAAAAAAAAACAACGTCAATTGACTTTTTTGTTAGTTTTATGTATAAAAAAATTTTAATTTCCCAACCCTGGAAGCGAAATTTAAATTTTTTAAAATTTTCTTTATCAATGCAAATCTTCATGAGGTATAAAGTAGTTTTGTTTAAGAAAAACTAAAATTTGTTAACCATTTTGGTTATTACATGTACGACAAAATATTGCATGTACCAAGAAATTCTTTAATTTTCCCAACCCTGCAAGTGAAATTTAAATTTTTGTTTGTTTGTTTTACCAATGCAATTCTTTATGAGGTATAAAGTAGTTTTATTTAAGACAAATTTACAACTTTTAAATGTTTTGGTCACTTTCATATACCATACAATATTGCACTTGTCCAATCCTGGATTCGAAACTTTGATTTTTTTTTTTGATTTTTTGATACCAATTTTGTTCTTCCTAAATTATAAGACAGTTTTAGCTAGCAAAAAAAAAACAACATCAGTTGCCTGTTTGATTATTTTCACGTATAAAAAAAATTTAATATCCCACCCCTTGACGCAAAATTTGAATTTAAAATTTTTTTGGCCAATTCAAATCTTCATGACGTATAAAGAGGTTTTGTTAAAGAAAAACTTTAAAGTTTTAACAATTTTAGTTACTACATGTACTACAAAATACGGAATGGGCCGAAAAAAAAAAATTTTAATTTCCCATCCCTGGAAAATGTTTTTAATTTGTTTAGTTTTTAGTAGATCATTGAGGCTTCCCAAACCACGAAATAGGTTTAATTTACAAACATTAAAAAAATAAATGATTTTTGGTATAAATTTTGCGTCAAGAAATAGGTGTAAGCTTCCCAGCTCTGGAACCGTACTTGGGACTATCTGAATTTCAATACCACTCTATTTAAGTTCATTCAATCCAACGGTCCAAGAACGAAGTCTCTAGCTCTTCTGTGGGCTTGGGAAACTCGATTTCACGTACAGACAGACGGACATCGCTCAATCGTCATCGCTATTCATAAGGATCCAGAATATATATACTTTATGGGGTGGAATATCGAAGAAATTACACACGGAGTGACAAACCTATATATACCCTTTCACTTTTTTGTGAAGGGTATAAAAACAAAAAGTAAAAATCCGTTTCATATACTCCAAAAAGTTGTAATTGTCTAACCGTAGAATCGCCTTTTAGATTTTTTTGGGGTTTAATACCAATCTAACTCTTCCCGAAGTATAAAAAAGATTTCATCCACAAAAAATCAATATTAGGAACTTATATGGTTAATTTTATGTAGCGAAAAATTTCGATTTTCTAATTTTTTATTTAAAAACTTTTAATACCAATTTAATTCTTAGCGAAATATAAAATATGTTTAATTCACTGAAATAAATCAAAATTGGAAACTTTTATGGTTACTTTTATGTACTGAAAAATTTCGATTTTCCATCCCTGAAACCGAACTTTTAATACCAATTTAATTTTCCCTGAAGTATAAAATAGGTTTACTTCAATAAAAAAACAAAATTTGGAATATATGTGGGTACTTTTATGTACCAATAATATTTCGATCTTCCAACTCTGGAAACGAATTTTTATTTTCTTACCAATGCAATTCTTATTGCAACATAGTTTTACTTGACAAAAAATTAAAGTGTTTAAGCTTTTTGGTCACTTTCATGTACCATAAAATATTACATTAGTCCAATCCTGGAGTCGATATTTTGAATTTATCAGATTTTAATACCAATTTTGTTCTTTCTGAATTATAAAACAGTTTTAATTAGCAAAAACAACAACGTCAATTGCCTTTTTGGTTACTTTTGTGTAGAAAAAATATTTCAATTTCCAAACCCTGAAAACGAAATTTAAATATTTTTGTTTGTTTTTTGTTTACCAATGCAACTCTTAATGAGGCATGAAATAGTTTTAGGAACAAATACACTTTAGCTACGCACTTCCGATTGAGATGAAATTTCGCATGTCGATAGAAAATTGAAAAATAAGACGAAAATTTGAAATAGAGAAAGTTTTGGAAATGCATAGTTTTCGAGTTATGGACTTCCGAAAATTTCGTATAAAAATGCAATGTTTCCCTACATTTTATAATTTACTTAGACAATGTTGGTTTCATTTGAAAGGTTTTCAAGTAATCTTATGATATATGCAAAATGTATGAAAAAATTCTTCGGCGTCGCTAACTAAGGCTTCTATGCATAGCCGGCCTTCGGCCGGACTGGAAGATTTTCTCCTCTATGGTAAAACAAACACCGTCTTCGCCAACTAAAGCTTCTCTGCATAGCCGGACTGAAGGATGTTCTCCTCAATGGTATAACAAACACCGGCTTCGCTAACTAAAGCTGCTCTGCATAGCCGGCCTTTGGCCGGACTGGAAGATTTTCTCCTCTATGGTATAACAAACAGCGGCTTCGCTAACCAAAGCTTCTCTGCAGAGCCGGCCTTCCGCCGGACTGAAAGATTTTTTGCCTATGGTATAACAAACAGCGGCTTCGCTAACTAAAGCTTCTCTGTATTCATACATACATATACCTGTGTTCATACATATATACACCTAAATATATTAACAAAAATTAGGAAAACTTTTCGTTTTTATATTAAAATTTCGGAGGCCCATAACTCAAAAACTATGCATTTCCGAGACTTTCACCATTTGAAATTTTCGTCTTATTTTTCAATTTTCTATCGATATGCGAAATTTCATCTCAATCGGAAGTCCGTAGCTAAAGTGTATTTAAGCCTAGTTTTATTTAGGAAAAACTTAATATTTGTAACCATTTTGGTCACTTTCGTGTACGACAAAATATTGCAGTTATCCAACTCTGGAATCTGAATTCAGATTTATTTTAATTTTTGATACAAATTTTGTTTTTCCTGATCTAAAAAATAGTTTTAATTAGTAAAAAACCAACGTTAGTTGCCCTTCTGGTTACTTTTATGTATAAAAAAACTTTAAACTTCCCAACCCTGGAAGTGATATTTTAATTTTTTTTACCAACGCAACTCTTCATGAGGTATAAAGTAGTGTTATTTAAGAAAAATTTACAATTTTGAACTATTTTGGTCACCTTCATGAATTATAAAATATTGCACTTGTCCAACCCTGGATTCGAAATTTTGATTTTTTTTAAATCTTTGATACCAATTTTGTTCTTCCTCAAATATAAAATTGTTTTAGTTAGCAAAAAAAAAAAAAAACAACGTCAATTGCCTTTTTGGTTACTTTTATGTATAAAAAAATTTCAATTCCCCAGCCCTGGAAGCGAAATTTAAATTTTTTAAAATTTCCGTTATCAGTACAAATCTTCATGAGGTACAAAGTAGTTTTGTTTAAGAAAAACTCAAATTTTGACACCATATTGTTTATTACATGTACTACAAAATATTGCATGTACCGAAAAAGCTTTCATTTTCCCAACCCTGGAAACGAAATCTTCATATTTTTCTTATTTTTATATCAGTGCCACGCTTCTTGAGGTATAAAGTAGTTTTATTAAAAAAAATATAAAATTTTTGACCATTTTGGTCTCTTTCATGTTATATAAAATATTGCACTTGTCCAACCTTGGATTTGAAATTTTGTTTTATTTTTATTTTTAATACCAATTTTGTTCTTCCTAAAATTTAAGATAGTTTTAGTTAGCAAAAAAAGTCAACATCAGTTGCCTGGTTGATAAGTTTCACGTATAAAAAAAATTCAATTTCCCACCCCTGGAAGCAAAATTTGAATTTAAAAATTTTTTTTTGGACAATGCAAATCTTCATGACGTATAAAGAGGTTTTGTTAAAGAAAAACTTAAAATTGTTAACAATTTTAGTTACTACATGTACCACAAAATACGGAATGGGTCGAAAAAAAATTTTAATTTCCCATCCCTGGAAATTTTTTTTTATTTTTTTAGTTTTTAATAGACCATTGAGGCTTCCTAAGGCACGAAATAGGTTTAATTTACAAACATAAAAAAAAAATTGATTTTTGGTATAAATTTTGCCTGGAGAAATAGGTGTAAGCTTCCCAGCTCTGCAACCGTACTTCGGATATTTCTGAATTTCAATACCACTCTGTTTAAGTTCATTTCCAATCCAACGGTCCGAAAACGGAGACTCTAGCTCTTCTGGGGGCTTGGGAATTTCACCTACAGTCAGACGGACAGAGGGACACACGGACAGACGGACATCGCTCAATCGTCGTCGATATTCATAAGAATCCAGAATATATATACATTATGGGGTCCCATATTGATATCGAAGAAATTACACACGGAATGACAAACCTATATATACCCTTTCACTTTTTTGTGAAGGGTATAATAACCATATTAGTATTACGCAATCCCCTATAAATGTTTATAAAAATCAACTCATTATTGAGATTGGAAATAGTTATAAACTTGTTAAGAAAATATTGTATGGAACAGAAATAAGATATACAATAACTATTAAAGAATATACTGAAGAAAAAGTTGTAGAGTTTCTGAAACAACTTTTACCCATAAAAGGCAAAATTGCAATTTTTTGTCAAGATTTTTTAATTTTTAAGCAACTTCAAGAAACAATCGTACATTATTTTTCAAATACATCTAATAAGAATTTTATTAAATGTTCTAAATTTCTGAAAGACATATTTGACAAAGAAAAATTGTCTAAAATAATAGATAAGTTTCATTCTGATAATAACCACAGGGGTATAAATGAAACATTTTTGGAATTAAAAAATATAATTTTCTTTCCCAAATTAAAAAGTGAGATACATAAATTTATTAACAATTGCATGGTTTGCAATATGTGTAAATATGACAGACATCCAATTAAAACAAATTTTTGTGTAACAGAAACTCCTCAAAAATCTAATGAAATCATTCATATTGATATCTGGTTTTTAAATATTGTAAAAATTTTACATTTTTAACTTGTATAGATAAATTGTTTTGTTAATGTTTCGGTGGATTATTTTATAACTATTGTTGAGGTTCTTAGAGAAAGATTTGCCATTTTAGGAAAACCATTTAAAAGTGTGGCAGATAATGAATTTAGTACAGCATATATTAGAAATTTTTTAGAGTCAGAAGGTATAAGTTATGATTTTACATCACCAAATACGCACACGGGTAACTCTGACATAGAACGTTTTCATCTTACTTTAAACGAACATATTCGGTTATTTAAAGTTAGTCAAAATTTATTAGATGATAAATATCTTATTTTCAAATCTGATCAAATCTATAATGATACAATTCATTCGGCAACTGGTCATATGCCTAATGATTTGTTACACAACAAAGTTGATAAATATGTTGGGAACCAATTACATGATAAAATACAAAATAATAAAATATAAAGATGCGAAAAATTAAATGAGAAAAGACAAAATTGTCATCAATTTCGATAAAGAGAGTTAGTCATAAATTTACGATTTTATAATTTAAAGCAAAAGCCAAAATATGTAATTAAAGGAGTTAAAGAAAACCATAAAACTTATTTCAAGGACGATATGGATTGTAAACGCGATAGACAATTATTAAAAGAGTTTATAAATATCAGAACGAATTCCCTGATATTCATTTTGATAGAAAAATTACAAGACGAAATTATAAAAAGTAAATTAAAAACAAAAAAAAATATATATATAAATATGTATATATATATGTATATATATATATATATATATATATATATATATATATATATATATATGTATATATATATATATATATATATATATATATATATATATATATATAGATATATATATAAGTATATATGTATATAATAAATGTTTCTAAATTTTTAAATTCACAAATTTTGTGTTAATACATTATATATAATACTAGATATATTTACATCCATCTATAGGTTAGGTTAGCAGGTTGCTGGTGAAAGGAAAAACAGAGACCAACCCACTTGGGTCAAATTATTTTGATCCCTTTGTGACACCTGTATATAAGAGGATTGAAAAGATAAGAAAAGAGGAAGAAGTAGGGATAGTCGAAAGTTAAGGTAAGAAGGATAGTAAGGAAGAAGATGGAATACATAAACCAAGAGTTATGGTCGTGAATACACGCCCCAGGGGAGACAGCTGCCCAACCAGCCACTGCTCCTAATAAAGATACTCAGGTATCTTAGTCCTATCTCCGATATCTCCGAAATGTCTCCAAAGCGTGCCTTGCCCAGAGACTGTAGGCGTTGCTCCTCCAGAGCAGGACAGAAGCAGAGGAGGTGTGCAATGCTTTCCTCCTCCTCCTCATCATTGTAACTGGAGCAGTAGTCGTTATAGGGGAGCCCCATGCGCCTGGCATGGATCCCAAAGGTGCAGTGACCAGTAAGTGTGGACACTATATTACGTAGATGACCTCTTGCGAAGTTCAAAAGATCCTTCGTCCTCCTAGAGTCTAGGCGGAGCCATAAGACTCTTGATATCTCGCAAGTGGATTCTCTGAACCACCTGGCCTGAGCCAATTCCAACAGTGCAGCATCAAAGCGTCTCCAGCAAAATGAGAGTGGAATCCCACTTAGTTGGTCAATGTCGGACTCCTGAAGTGTGGTTCCTCTTCCCGCCAGTTCATCCGACTTAATGTTGCCCGTTATGGTCCCCTGTCCCCGCACCCAGTTCAAGGTGATGCGTGAATGATCCGCAAGTCCGTCAAGGGCTCCGCGGCATTCCTGGACAAATAGGGATGTGCTATACACCCCCGTCAGAGACCTTATTGCAGCTTGACTGTCGGTAATGAATTGGATGTCCCGGTTCGATATCCGATAAAACCTTAGCTTTTGATAGCAGATATTTCCGCCTGCAATACGCTACACTCATCCGAGAGTCTGAAGGACATCTCGATTCCAAAGTCTGGAATAAAGACACCCCCACCGACCCTACCCTCCGTTTGGAACCGTCCGTAAAAATCTGTACGGATCCGTGCAGTGGGGAGAACCCTTCCGCCAAAGTAAATTTAATGTAGATTACCCATCGTGCCCAAAATGCTAACATGACCCCATGGTCTATGGGTCCGTGCGCCTATTGTGTCCATTCTGACTGCAGTGCGTAGAGCCAGCTTCCTAGCAGTCAGGTCCGCCGGAAGCCAGCACAGCACAGCAAAAAGCGCCCTTGTTGGCATCGTTCTAAGAGCACCCGTTATCATAAGTGCCATTCTGCGGAGAACCCTATCCATGTAGGATCGGTTTCTCGCCACGTCCAGTGCTTTCCTCCAGACCACAATACCATAGAATAGTATAGGTTTTATCACAGTCTCCAATTTACCCCCTTTGGGCTTATGCCCCAGGTAGGGCCAATGGCTCTCCCACAGACGTAAATTGCCATCGAGGCTTTCCTCACTCTTTCATGGACATTAGAAGTCCATGATAGCTTACTATAAATCACAATACCCAAGTATTTGACTTTATCCGAGAGGTCCAGGGTAATGCCATTTAGTTTTGGGTGGATGAATGAGGGAATCTTGTACCTTCTCGAGAATAGTACCGGTTCCATTTCTGTAGGGTTGACGCTGAGTCCGAATCTCAAACACCAATCGCTAACCCCTTTAAAAGCTGTCTCCAGCCTCCGTGACGTAGTGTCCAAATGGAAACCTGATATTGACACTGCAACATCATCTGCATATGCAACAGTTTTGATACCCATGGTCTCCAGACTTCTAAGCAACAGATTCATCGTTACATTCCACAATAAGGGTGACAGCACCCCACCCTGCGGGGTTCCCCTGTGGGCCCTCCTGGTGATGGTGGCTGTACCTAGACTGGAAGTTATAATTCTGCATGAGAGCAAATTTTCAATAAGCCGAATAGTCGTCCGGTCAATACCCAGCTCGCGTAGAGCGTGAATAATTAACATCGGATCGATATTGTTAAAGGCCCCTTCAATGTCCATGAAGGCGGCCATAGTATACTGCTTGTGCTCAAGAGACTTCGTCCCACGAGCGAGTGAAGGGCAGTCTCAGTCGATTTACCTTTGGTGTAGGCATGTTGAGACGCGGAGAGGAGAGAGTGATTTATGGATGTTTTTATATGAACCTCAATAACCCTCTCCAGTGTTTTCAAAAGGAAGGATGTCAGGCTTATGGGTCTAAAACAGTGGTGTTCAGCCCATAGAACAATTGTTTAAAAAAATTTACACACATTTGTTATGCTCTTATAAAAATGTTCATTCAGTCGTCGTTGAGCAAGCGATGAGAACACTTGCGGATGGTCATTGTCATTTTGTTTCAGAAATTTATTAAGCATTGTTGTTGCTTCTTGTTGGACGAAGCATAGCAAGCACAAGCGATTCAATTACTATTGAACACGAAAACTAAAGTCGAAATTGAATAAAAGCATACACGTTCACGAAATTAAATGTGAGAAGTATTTTATGATAAATGATGCTTTTCATAACATTCAATGCCTTTTATGTTACAAAATATTTATCTTTTTTTTTCACTACTTACTTATGTGAATTTCAGACATAAAAAATGTTTGTTCCAAGCAGCGCAATAAAATAACTTCTTTGAATTTAAAAAATATTTTACTAATTTGCAATTGTCATGCAAGTACTAACATGGAATGTTTAATTTAAAATTTTCAAAGCGATTTTAAAAATCATAATAAGAAATGACACAAGTTTTAATCTCACATAAAAAACTCTTTTAAATAGATTTTTTTTGTTTTGATATTGATAACTGCTATTTACGGTCCCCGATATTTTTTTTTTCTTAAAATAAAAATTACATTCACTTAATAAGTTGTTTATACATATATGGCAAAAACTCTGTCTTTTTTTGTTATTTTAAGCGTTTGACATTATGTTTGCTGGGCAAAATCTCTCACTAATACATCATCACTATTATTTTTGAACACCACTAGTCTAAAATCCTTCGCCTCAGTGTGCGAAGTCTTCCCTTCTTTAGGAATTGTTAAGCGCGGGCTCGTTTGCCTTGCTTAACCTTATAAAATGGGATAACTTGGTGATTCACCAAGTTATTAGAATGTTTAGTGGTTTATTATCCTAGTAGTTCACCAGGATAATGCAATGTCCAATTCAGTTGTTCAAGTGGTACACGAGAATAACATAAATTGGTTTGTTGAAAATTGCGTAACAAGTTAATGTTAATGTTGACTGGATGAATGACAATAGTTCAATCACACATTTTATTAAAACCTTATTGTATTTAAAGAAAAATTACAAATACAAATAATAACAGAATATAAAATTTACAATACAAAATAAAAATAAGAGGTAAAAAATTGGTTTCATAATAAATAAAAAAAATTGTAAAATGTAATCAATAACATTTTAAAGTGTTAAAATGTAAAACGATACAAAGAATTTTAGTCCAGAGACCGTTCACTCTTCTGCTGCACTAATTACTTTCCCACCGTTGGCAGAAAACAGATGTTGGATTTCATAACCGTATGGCTGGTGAATTAAGTAAACAAATTATTTTCCCAGTAAAAGCCAAACATATATTATATTTCTCCAATATCTGACTTGTTCTTTGCTTTAGCACGTGTACTAGTAAATAAATATTTTGTTTTATTTTAGAACTGAATTGTGCAAACGCGGTAATTCTTACTGCAAAGTGTGGGACAAATAAAAACGTAAAAAGAGATACGGATTTTGTTCAAGTATTATTAATTCTATTGAGAGTTTTTTTTTCTTTTTTATTTTTAATACGAAACAAAACTCAAAGGAATTAACAGGAATGAAGATCACGACGCATTTAATCCATTTTGTTGGAATATATGACTAAAGGATACAAGCTTTATATATAGCCTGTAGCCATGGAATTACGAGAGCTGCGTTGTGTTGCAGGTCCGCGGGTATAATCCCATCCGGTCCTGGAGATTTGAACGGATGGAAACTATTATTGGCCCAGCATATCCTTTCCGCATCTATGTCAATGGAAGCGGAAGGCTGGCTATGTGTGGGATATATCTGTGGTATTACCACATCAGATTGGGAAGCCGGGAAGTGGGTGTCCATAAGAACCTCTAACGATTCGACACCATTAGTGGTCCAACTGCCATCTTCTTTGTGGATGTAGCCGGTTATCGACGGCTGTTTGGCTAGGATCTTACGCAATCTGCAAGTCTCGGTGGTAGATTCTACACTGGTGCAGAAGCTCCTCCAGGTCTTACGTTTTGCGTTCCTGACCTCATTTTTGAATCTATTCAAGGAGGCTTTAGAGAGTGTCCAGTTTCCCGTTCTCTTTGCCACGTTGAAAAGTTTGCGACAGTTCCTCCTGGTGACTGCTATATCCTCAGTCCACCACGGAGGTCTTTGCTTGTTACGTTGTACAGATGCCCTACAGGATAGGCCTGTGCCCATCTCGAACGCATTCGTCAGTGTGTCCACTGCCTTGTCAATGTCCGCAGCCTCCCCTATGGTTGGAGGATGCGCAATATAATTGGTGAGGATACAGCTTTGTTCCTCCGAATTTGTTCTTCGTCTGTTGACGCACAGTCTTATGTTACTACCTAAGGTGCCAACCGCGAAGGTTAGATAGCGGTCAGAGAAGGAACAGTCAGAGGAGACCTCCCAATCTTGAATTAAATTGGCATGTTTTGCACTAACAAGTGTTATATCTAACACCTCCTGTCTGTTTGATACAATAAAAGTTGATTCTGAACCCTGATTTGACACCACTAGTTTATTTTCTAGAATGAAATCAAAGATACACTCACCCCTTTCATTTGTGTTTGTGCTGCCCCAGATATGGAGGTGCGCGTTTGCGTCGGCTCCAAGTATTATGGGAGCGTCTTTTGCATTTGCATCCTGAACCAAATTGCGGACCAGGTTACTTGGAAGTGGGCCCTGATGATCGTGGGCCATTTAGCAGGAAGCAAACCACATGGACGTTTGTCCTGTCTCCCAGGCTGCAGTCACCGTATCTTCATCACTATAATTAGATAGAATGAAGATATTCAGGTTGGCTTTCGCTAGAATGCAGGATCTAATGTTCTTTTCATCATTACCTGAGTTTTTGGCATACAGCAGTTTGTAGCCCTTTACGCCGAGTACAAGAATCTTACGTTTGAAGGTCCATGGCTCCTGGATCAGCGCAATATCCTCTTCGCTCTCAGAGAGCCGGAGGGTCACCGTAGCAGACGCTGCCTTAAAATGGTGAATGTTGATTTGGATAACCTTCGCCATTTTAAACATCCGGGTCATAGTTGACAACGATTTCCGCATCCCCTGGATTTGGGTCCAGAAGCGCGTTCTCGTCTTCCGCGAACTCCAGTCTCTCCAGGAGGTCTCCAATCAGACATGAGTCTGTTTGGGAACATCCGGAAGTTACTGATTCCGCGGTGTCGACTATTGCCTCCATTTTGGTAGCATTGGCAGACCCTTGCGACCCCTCCATTCGGTCGGGGTTTTCGGGATCGGGTTTGGCATCACTCCGGCTATACGGAGCCTGATGCCCATGAACCCATAGTACACCAGGCCCTGCCTACCCCGGAGTAGAGACAACGTCTCCTTGTTCAGGACCACGATCGCCTTCCTACGGGCACCTACTGGCTCGAAAACCTTTACTACCCTCCAGTCACTGGTAGGTAGGTCTGGGTTTCCTCTCCGGAAGAAGTCCAGGATTTCCGCAGGGTCATGTGGTTCCGCCGGAATGATCGCAATTGCTCTCGGTCGGCGAGGAATGTCGCTGACCGAGATCAATTCCAACCTCGCGCCGGACCACACTTCCCCTAGGGACTCAATGAGGTCCTTTAGTTGTGATATCGACGGTTCGTCCCAACATGAGACCAGTTTGACGGGGCCCTGGAACCATCCGGCATCCGTAAATTGTGGCGAGTGCCCCTGAATCCCCTCTGGATTCTGCAGGTAGACATTCAGTAATCTTTGACAGATCAATTCCCATTTTTCGTGGTTGATTGAGCTGTCGCTGTTACTGCGGTCAACAATAGCCCTTACCAGCGGGTTTCTTGCAACTTCGCTGTAAGGCCTATTTATAACCGTAACCTCCTGCCTGGGGCGCTTGCTCGATGGCTGCGTTTTTTGCTGCTGTTGCGGCTCTTCCGCTGAGCGTTGGCTTTTAGGCGCTGAAGTATTGAACGCTACAGCATTGAAGCCGCTTTGGACAGCCAGACGGACCTTGGCCTATGCCAGCGCGGATTTCTCCTCACTGGTTAGGTCCTTGGCCTGTTTTTTGCCTAACTGCTCGATATGGCGTCGAGCAACCCGCTCTTCAGCAAAGGCTTTCCGCGCATCGAATTGTCGATTGCGCCTTTTCTTATCATTTAAGGCAGCTGCTTGCGCCTCACCTGTGTATGAGGCAGCAGGTGCAGCTGCTGATGTTGCTTTGGTGGGTGCATGTGGCACTGCTGGTTTCGCTCCAGCTGGCGCACCCACCGATTTTGAAATTGGTGCTTGTGGCACTGCCGGAGGTTTTCCGGTTGGCGCACCTTTGCTGGCCTTAGCCTTTGCTGCTGCAGATGTGCTTGGGCTTACGTCCAAGGACACACTGCGCAGTAATCTAGCCTTCTCTAGTGGGAGGGCTAGCGTTTTGTTTTGTTTGTTTTTCTTTTTCAATTTTGTTCCCACGAGTTGCGCGGAACAGGTGGACCACCCACCGCAGTGACGGCATGCCGTGGGTTAGGCAACTATTTTTGGGGTTACAACCGACCCGTGCCCTGGCGTCGGAGGCCACGGGTCGGTTGATTGATATATTAATGTACTTTAATAACTTTCATATATTTTGATTTATATAATAATATATTTTTTATCTAGTATGTAGATATTTATTCGTTGCAATTTTTCATTTAATATATAAAAAATTTTCAAACAATAAACATATATCCATATATTTTAATAAATAATAATACAAAAATATACAAAAGATATATTGTTTTATATATTAAATAGTTTATTCTGGGGGTTTTCCCCGATATTTTTATCCCCAATCACAAAAAAATACCATATTTGGGGACAAATCCCCAAAACTGAGAACGCTAGACATAGAGAACATTGCGAAAAAGATATACACAATTGAAAGCTTACGTATACAACAGAAAATAAGTAAAACGATGAACTTAAAAGAAGACACCGATAATATCAACGCAAATTAAAGGGTTGTTTTTAACGAATAAAATGTAACTATGTTGATATTTTCTAAAATGTGTTTAACCCTAGGATTATCGGTAACTTTTTTCCACTAAGTTCTCCTCTTGGTCTGGTCAGACCACAGTGCAAAAGCTAAAAAACCCAATTAAATATAAAGTATATACGAATATTTTTTATTAAACAAATATTTATTTTTTAAACTATACGAATTTGTTATGTAAATTTATTATATTTTTATATTATTCTAGGTATATGCCATTCGTCATATTATATTTTCTTTAACCTGCTGCAGCCACATTGCTTCTCCACATTTACCATAGCTGAAACGAGTATTAGATTTTTATACGTATTATGTATTTATAAGGGGTATTCTTACGTAAACATTAAATTTCGCCAAAGCTACTTCGTAGCTCCAGGGAGCACCAGCTGATTCACTATTGGACAAGAAATCGGCGACGATGATCACTTTGTTTTAGATTTACCATGTCCTTATAAATAAAAAACGAAGCTAAACCAGATATGTCCAACATATTGTAAAACATGGCCAATGAGCAGCGGTTGGTTCCTCATTTGCAGCATAGTATGATAACATCTGGTCCATTGTGTCAACTTCAGCTTTATTTCGTTTATAGACAATAATTTGGTTGGGTTTTTTTGCAACGTTCAGTCTGGTTTCTCTCCCTGGCTCATCTTCCGCTGTTATGTTTTTCTCGATGGTATTTGTATAATGCTATGTTGATAACAGTATAACATCTTTACTTTTTTTTTGTACAAACTTGATGTTTACTTGATTTTTTAAATAAATACGGCAAGAAGGTTTTATTAGCGCGAACGGTTCCAACGAGAGCTAGGCGGACTACACAGTACGTCCTGTGTGAAAATACTTCCTTGATAAATTGATCATAACTGTCTCTCCCTGGTTGACTTCTCTGATTCCGTCAAAAGTGTTTCCTGTGTAAATTTAGCCTTTCAAAGGATATTTTGTTTTTGAGTCACATACCCACCAAATTTTTATGCCATATTTGGCTGTTTTCGATGGAATATATTCGGTGAATCACGTAGGTCCTCGAAAAGGAAAGAGTTGTTCATCTATGGGTATGTTTCCTGTAGAAGTGCATAAAGATTCCGCATTCGCAAAAAGCAGTATCAAAAGATCGTCTATTGCTGCCGATTTGCTCAATTCTTGGCGCATTGGCATAGTGTTTGCGTTGTCAAAACGGATGAACTCTAGCAATAAAACGAATTGTTTATTTTTAAATTGCAGCCTTATTCACAGCATGGTGATATGGTGCCCACAATTCTCTAACAGGCTGTGTTGCACATTTGAAAACCTCGGCAAAGAAAAGCAATCCAAAAAATTCATATACAGTAGAATTCCGATAACTCGTAGTCGCAAGGGACCGACCGTTTATTACGACTTATTGAGATTTTCGAGTTAGTGAGATTTCGACTTATCGGGAGTAAAATTTAAAAAATACGTCTTAGAGGGATTTTTTATTTTTTTTTATTGACGTTTTATGAGAATTTATAAGAAAATAAAGTAATGAAAAGAGTTACAATGTCAATACATATTAATGTAAAAAATCTGTAATTTGTGTTTGATGTGATTTTTGTACACTTAAACGATCAATTATATTGTCCAGTTTAAAAATAACTTCAAAGGATGCATCATCAGTTTCTGTTTGCATAAGAAAATCACGAATTTTTTGAACGCTAGATTTGGCACATTTAACAGAAACACGTGGAATTTCCACATCGTTTTCATCGTTGTCGTCCTGTTCATCAACTTCTAAGCCCAAAATATCATCATCCGTCAAAATTCCTTCTGTAGCCAAGCCATCGTCAAAATGAACGTACTCATAGAACGTTATGGTGGATTCTTCATTTTGTGGAATTTCATCCCATTGCGGTACGTGAACTATCTCACTGCTGACTACTATTTCGTTTGAATCGGTAAAACCGCAAGCTCTAAAACAGTTTTTTATAGTGGATTTTGAAACATTCTGCCAAGCTTTAAAAGCATAATTTATGGCAGAATATAAATTGATGTTATGATTTTTTTCTTCTTGTATATTTTGTATCATTTGTGAAACTATTTCTTTTCGGTATAATGTTTTAAAGTTTTGGGTAATGCCTTTTTCCAGTGGTTGTAGTTTGGAAGTGGTATTTGCCGGCAAAAATTCAACATGAACATGACTTAAATCTTCATCAATTTTGTGTGCAGGACAATTATCAACAAACAATAAAATTTTACGATGTTGTTTTTCCATTTGACTGTTCAACATTTTAAGCCATTCATTGAATAAGATTGCAGTCATCCATGCTTTCTTGTTAGCACGGTAAGTGACGGGTAATGTTTTCACATTTTTAAAACATCTAGGTTTTACTGATTTACCAATTATTAGTGGCTTTAGTTTCTCTGTGCCATCCATATTGGCAGCAAGCATTATTGTAATGCGGTCCTTACTGCTTTTACCACCATGGCACTTTTCACCCTTTAAGCTCATAGTGCGATCAGGAAGACACTTGAAAAACAAGCCCGTTTCGTCCGCATTGAAGATATTTTTTTGGGTCAAAGCCCTCTGTGAGTTGACTTAGCTTAGCACGCCATTCTGAACACACATCATCATCCACAGAGGCACCTTCCCCGCAAATTTTCCGAAAACTTATGTTATGTCGGTTTTTGAACCGATCAAACCAGCCATCACTCACTTTAAATTCTGGAAAACCTAATTTTAGAGCAAATGCTTTAGCCTTTTCCCTCATAAGTGCTCCGCCGACTGGTATGTTAGAATGACGACACTGCTCAAACCATTTTAACAGTGCTTTTTCTAAATTTGGATGCTCAGATTTTTTTTGGTCTTTTTAATTTATTGTTTGACGAAAGGTTTAAATAAAACTCGCGTTTTTTTAAAATTGATGTTAAAGTTGATGGAGCTATTTTATATCTAGCTGCAACTTCAACTTTTTTTCTCCACTCGATACTGCATTAATAATTTCTTGTTTTGTTTTTACGCACAATGTGTTGCAACTCCGCTTTGACATTTTTACTTAATGAACTGAAAATGCGCTACAAATTCAAGTTGAATAGAGCAAAACACTATGGTAAACACAAAATACATAACGGTAAATAATAGCCCCATTCACAATCCCGTGCAAATGGTCTTGCATTATAGCATTTGCAAATTGAGAGAGTATTTGAGAGCATTTTCAATGTATTTTGTTGGTGTAGAGTACAATTATTTTGCTCATGCTACGATGCTAGACTACTTGCTCGAGATTGTGAACTGTGCTAATATGATCATTTTACGGCGACATCATTTTTTTGTTTTTTTTTTACAATTACGAGTTAGAGGAAGTTTTAGTGAGAAATTACGACTTATAAGACGTTTTGCCAAATTGACTTTGCAAAAAAATTACGACTTATTGAGGGGACCGAAATGCATGTATTTTATACGAGTTACCGCGATTTTTTCAAGGGACCGACCAATTATTACGAGTTAGTGAGATTTACGAGTTATCGGGATTGCGAGTTATCGGGATTCTACTGTATTTCTTTTTCGTGACTTGGCTCCCATTCTATGGGTTGTTTCAAAGCAATATAAACCTTTTGTGCCTTGCGGTTGGTTTCTCGAACAATAATACATACTTACCATTTTAGATGTAAAAATTTCTCCAAAAATTTAAATAGCACTAGCAAGAAAGTGGCGCGATGGCCAAGTTTTCATAGCCACAGGAATATTTTACTTCGCAAAAACACATACAAAAATCAAAAACAACACATAAATAATGCTTTGTGGTCTAGCCAGACCAAGAAGGTAATTTAATATACCTTCACATAAAAATGGAACTTAACCCCACAAATTTGCTCCGATCAGTTCCAAATTAGTTTCATTCGATTCAAGACATATTATTTATAGAATTCAGTTACCTGCTTTTTTGATTTTTTTTTTTTATATATGAAAGATATTGCAAGCAGAACATAAATTTGGTCTGCCCAGACCAAGAGGGTAATCCTAGGGTTAAATGTTTTTTTATGTGCAGTGTAAATTCGATACTCCGGACTCCACTAATCCGGAATATTCGGACAGAATTTCGCATCTCATTGCGTATTCTATAATCCGGATTGATTGCAACTCTACAGTTCGGATTGAATAACACCCGTATTTATTTATTATACCCTTCACAAAAAAGTGGAAGGGTATATATAGGTTTGTCATTCCGTGTGTAATTTCTTCGATATGCACATGGGACCCCATAAAGTATAAATATTTTGGATCCTTATGAATAGCGATGGCGATTGAGCGATGTCCGTCTGTACGTACGGTTTTCCCAAGCCCCCAGAAGAGCTAGAGACTTCGTTCTTGGACCGTTGGATTGGAAATAAATTTAAATAGAGCGCTATTGAAATTCAGAAGGATCCGAAGTATGGTTCCAGAGCTGGGAAGATTACACCTATTTCCCGACGCAAAATTTATACTAAAGTTAAATAATGTTCGTAAATTAAAATTATTTCCAGGGATGGGAAACAAAAATTTTTTTCGGCCTATTCCGTAAATTGTAGTACATGTAGTAACTAAAATTGTAAAAAAATTTAAGTTTTTCTTTAACAAAACCTCTTTATACATCATGAAGATTTGCATTGGCCAAAAAAATTTTTTTTATTCAAATTTTGCTTCCAGGGGTGGGATATTGCATATTTTTTATACGGGAAAGTAATCAAACAGGCAACTGATGTTGTTTTTTTTTTGCTAACTAAAACTATCTCATAATTTAGGAAAAACAAAATTGGAATCAAAAATTCAAAAATAAAATTTCGAACCCAGGGATGGACAAGTGCAATATATAATAGTACATGAAAGTGACCAAAATGGTGAAAATTTGAAATATTTCTTTAAAAAAATTTCTTTATACCTCATGAAGCGTTGCACTGATAAAAAAATCAAGAATTAAAATTTCCCTTCCAGGGTTGGGAAAATGAAAGTTTTTTTTGGTACATGCAATATTTTGTAGTACATGTAAAAACTAAAATGGTTGCAAAATTTGAGTTTTTCTAAAACAAATCTACTTTATACCTCATGTAGATTTGCATTGATAAAATAAATTTTTTTAAATTAAAATTTCGCTTCCAGGGCTGGGAAATTGAAATTTTTTTATACATAAAAGTAACAAAAAAAGTAATTGACGTTGTTTTTTTTTTGCTAAAACTATTTTATATTTCAGGAAGAACAAAATTTGTATCAAAAATGACAAGTGAAATATTTTATAGTTCATGAAGGTGACCAAATTGGTTCAAAATTTTAAATTTTTCTTAAATAATATTACTTTATACCTCATGAAGAAGTGCATTGGTAAAAAAGCAAACAAAAGTTAAAGTTTCACTTCCAGGGTTGGGAAGTTTAATGTTTTTTTGGTACATGCAATATATTGTAGTACATGAAAGTGACCAAAATAGTTGCTAATTTTAAGTTTTTCTTAAATAAAACGAATTTATACCGCATGAAGACTAGGATTGGTAAAAAAAATTAAATTTTCGCCTCCAGGGCTGGGAAATTTAAATATTTTTTTATACATAAATATAACCAAAAAGGCAACTAACGTCGGTTTTTTACTAATTAAAACTATTTTTTGGTTTAGTAAAAACAAAATTGGTATCAAAAATTAAAAAAAAAATCAAAATTTAGATTCCAGAGGTGGATAACTGCAATATATTGTAGTACATGAGACTGACCAAAATGGTTACAAATATTAAGTTTTTCTTAAATAAAACTATTTCATGCCTCATTAAGAGTTTCATTGGTTAAAAAAATTAAAATTGCGTTTCCAGAGTTGGGAAATTGAAATATTTTTTCTGCATACAATTAACCAAAAAGGCAATTGAAGTTGTTTTTTTTTCTAATTAAAACTGGAACAAGAAAATTGGTATTAAAATTTTAAAAAATTTAAATTTCGTCTCCAGGGTTAGACAAATGACATATTTTATGGTACATGAAAGTAACCAAAAAGTTTAAAAATGTTAATTTTTTTTGTAAAACTATGTTACACCTCACTAAGAATTGCATTGGCAAAAATTAAATTTCGCTTTCACAGTTGGAAAAACGATATATATTTGCTACATAAAAGTACCCACATAAACTCCAAATTTTGTGTTTTTATTGAATTAAACCTATTTTGTATATCAGAAAAAATTAAATTAGTATCAAAAAATTAAAACTTCGGTTCCAGGTTTGGAAAATCGAAATTTTTTGGTACGTATATTTGGTACCCACATAAATTCCCAATTTTGGTTTTTTTTCAGTGAATTAAACATATTTTATACTTCGCTAAGAATTAAATTGTTATTTAAAATTTTCAAAATAAGAATTCGGTTCCAGAGTGGGAAAATCGAAATTTTTCGGTACATAAAAGTAACCATAAAAGTTCCCAATTTTGGTTTTTTTCAGTGAATTAAACATATTTTATGTTTCGCTAAGAATTAAATTGGTATTAAACATTTTAAAAACTAAAAATTCGGTTCCAGGGTTGGAAAATCGACATTTTCTGATTCCTTAAAGTAACCATATAACTTGCTATTTTTGATTTTTATGATGAATTATACCTACTTTATATAGCAGGAAAAAAATTGGTTTTAAAAACCAAAACAAACTAAAAGACGATTCTACGGTTGGACAATTAGAACGTTTTGAGGTACATGAAACGGATTCTTTCTTTTTGTTTGTAAATTAAACATATTTAATATTTTTAAAAGACGTTCAGAAGTATTAGAAATAGCATCCTAGTCGAAAAATTTAAACGAAAAGAATTACATCTGTGAAGGCTATTTAAGATTCGGCACAGCGGAATATAGCACATTTACTTGTTTTTTTATTCAAATCACAGCATGCGTTGAAAAATACACTTAGAATAGTGTGATATGAGTATATTTGCACATGCGTTTTTAGTTTAGTATTGATGCAAGATCCCTTCAGTGAAGAAAGTACACAAGACTTCATCTATTTAAGATAAATTAAAAATTGTTGAACAACTTACTTAGTAAAGGTATGAGTGGAATTTTTTTATAGTGTATTTTTGTATTTTAACTGAACTGTACAAATTAATAATTATGTTTTTATGTTCAATTTTACTAAGAATTGTTATAATTTTTAATAAATAGACACGTGCGTAGTAATCCGGATAATTCGCTACTCCGGATTGGGGTCTGCAATCGATTATCCGGATCATCGAATTTTTACTGTATACCTTTAAAAAATTTAAAATTATGATAAATAATTTATTATTAAAATAAAATTCTAAATGTTAGAAAATTTATAAAAATTGTAAGTACTTCATTAAAATATCTATAAATATTGTAAGTTTTTATTAATTTAAATAGATGATCCTTTGGTCAATTAGTTAAAAGGTAACTACTTAAATATATGAAATTAATTTGAAATAATTAAAAGTTTTCTTTTCCAACTGTAAAAAATATATTATTTTTTGAGCTTATTCTACAATTATGTAAAAAAGCTTATAAAAATATCTAGACAAATAAGCTTTTTTATACAAAATTTAATACAATATACTTTCGTAAGATTCTTCAACAATTTCATGAACAACCTTATAATAAGCATGTACATATAATATTTTCAATTGGCACGATAACCTTCATTCAATGTCTAAACCGATTCCGGGGTTGGGCAATTGAAATTATTTTGGAACATTAAAGTAACCAAAAAGCTAACTGACCTTTTTTTACTATTACAACTATATTTTTCAGGATGGATAAAACTGGTATTAAAAATTTAAATAAGTCAAACTTTAGATTCCAGAATTGGCCAATTGAGAAGTTGTTTTGGTACATGAAATTGACGTAAAATGTGACATATTAAAATTTGTTGTTGAATAAAATTATTTTGTTCATCATTTCAAAAAATTTTAATTTTTTGCTAAGGAAAACTAATTCTTAGATCATTAGGAGTTGCAACGTTATCAAAAACCATTGAAAAAAACGAAAAATAACATATCTTGGGTGGAAAATCAAATATTTTGTTGGTAAATAAAATATGCCTAATTTTTTTTAGTGAATTAAACCTATTTTATACTTCAGAAGTAATTGAATTTATATTGAAAACCAACTAAATGAAAAATTCGATTCCAGGTTTGAAAAATCGATATTGCTTTGGTACATATGTTTTCGCTACATAAAAGTAACCATATACGTTTGTAATTTTGTTTGTTATGGTGAATTACACCTACTTTATTCTTCAGAAAGAATTAAATGGTATTAAAAACCAAACATCAAAAAAATTATTACAGATTTGGACAATCGAGATTCTTAATAATTGTTTGTTAATATATTTTATTATTCGGACCAGCAATCAGGGAATGACCTGTCCCGACATATGCAGTGCATTGCTCTAGAGCTAGAAAGAAGAGGCTAGTATTGAGACGACAGATGAAGAAAGATGAGAAGATAGAGAATTTTTTTTGCCAATGAAGGAGGCTGTTGTTCCTCTACTCTTTAGTGTATGATATTGTCAATCGTTGACAGTGACCAGTGCTATTCCTTCATCACTGAAACAGGTTGACAACAACTAACACCACCATGCACTTTTGTTGATCAGAGGAATTCGACACAATATTCATGACTGAGGACAGAGTCGAACTCTGCACCCTCTGCTTCATAGTCTCGTGTTAACTACTTCAGCCAACAGCACCCAATGTGGACCGCAGCTACGCCTCAAATGGTTCATACACTATGTCCAACATATCGACCGGTATATCACTAATAAATTCTTCAATACTGGCTCCGAGTTCGACAACCGTTTCGTCCCAATGACATCAGCCTTAATGTGACCGCCACAACAAATAGTCTGAAGGTACATAAAAGTTACCATATAAGTTCCTAATTTTGGTGAATTAAATCCATTTAACAGAAATAAATTAGTATCAAATATTTAAAAAATTAAACATTCTATTCTAAGGCTCGTCAAAAGTAAGGAAACCGGCTCTTAGTGTTATTACCGTTTGGTCTTAAAACTCTTTTATGCTGCCGGGAGACAAAAATTGGTATTAAAATTGTAAAAATGGTCTCTCCAGGGTTGTACCATTGGAAATTTTTTTGTTACACATAAAAGTAACCAAATAGATTAGTAATTTTTATATTTTTTCCTGTGATTTAAACATATTTTGTCATACTTCATGATAATTGGTATTGAAAATCAAGGTTGGACAATTTGAACTTTTGTGGTACATAAAAGCAACCAACTGAATCGAATTTTTTCTTTTTGTTTATAAATTAAACATATTTAATATTTTTGACAGAAGAATAGAAGTTAGAATAGATAAAACTACGGCTTTAGGGCTGAAAAACTTTTTCTTAAATATTAAAGTAACTAAATAACAGAATTTTGTTTCTTTGTTAATTAAACCTATTTGATATTTTAGATAGAAATAAATTAATAGTGAAAAAAAGGTGAGTTCAGGTTTGAAATTAATTTGTGCATATACTCCAGACGTACATCAGTAAAGAGTATTTAAAATTCGTCACAGCTTGTTCAATATATATTTATTATAATATATTTCTCAGGCCATTTGGTATGTATATAGAATACACAACTTATTCACGTTTTCAATAATACCACTATTTTCATACAACACCATAAGTATATTCAGTGAACGCACAAAATTCTTGTATTTGGCAATGAAATTACCTTTTTATACCCTCCAAAAAAGAGTCTAGAGGGTATATTCGCTTTGTCATTCCCTTTGTAACGCAGCGAAATATCCATCTGAGACCCCACGAAGTATATATATTCTTGATCAGTGATGAAATCTAAGACGATCTGTGCATGTCCGTCCGTCTATGGAAATCACGATTCAGTCCAAACGAAAATAACCAGACTCTTGAAATTTGGTATAAATATATCTTGAAGGATAGCACTGGTTAAGTTCTGAAATGTGTTAAGTCGGGCAAGATAAAAAATTCCCCTAAGAAGAACTAAATCAACCTCTAAAAAACAACATAGTTTTTAAAGATTTTTTTTGTTAAGCAAATTTTTATGTCAAAGAAGGTCCAACGCGTTAAACTTAGAGTCATAAAATAAAAAAAAGAATTTTTTGGACCCCGGCCATTTTAGTGTTCGTTATTATATGCAAAAATAGTGTAAAAATTTAAGAAATTGACAAGGTGAAATGTCTCCCCCACAGCCCTTGCCAGAGCGACCCTACCAAAATACAGTTTTAATATCCTCCAAAGAGAATTGGACCCCATAAAGTATATATATTCTTGATCAGTGATGAAGTCTGAGACGATCTAGCAATGCCCATACATTCGTCTGTGGAAAGCATGATACAGTCAATATTGAAAAATTTTTATTCCTTCAGCCTATAACAATCTGAGATGTTCTATGATCTTGCAGAGGTGAAACGTCTCTCCCACGGCCCTTCCCGAAGTGACTCTCTCAAAATAGAGATTTAAAATTGTATACAGAGATGTCTTAAAGGAACTCTGTACCACCAAGTTAAACATTTTAAATTCACTTACTAAATATTTGGAGGGTATTTAAGATTCGACCCGGCCGAATATAACGTTTTTACTTGTTTTTATTTGTGTTGAACTTCCTCATAGCCACTGTATAGTTTTTATCGTATATATAAAACTTGTTTGCCATTTATAATTTTTTCTAATAACAAACTTTTTAAAATGCATGGTTAGCTCAATGCAAAATTGTTCTGAACATAAGAAAATTGCTGCAATAAAAACTACTTTCATTTCGTGGTTTTCAGCAATTTATTTAAACGAAATTAAAACTTATCTGATGTATGATTTAAATTTAATAAATGTTTTCTTTTCTACATGAAGTACACATTTTGTAACATGATTTAAATTAAAGTTTTCATATATGAATCATGTATTGGGTACAGATTTTAGCTGAACTACAGTTTTGGTGACAGATGTACTGTATATATTTATACATATATATGTATATACATATGTTTATACGTATATGTATATACATATTTATAAATATATATATATATATATATATATATATATATATATATATATATATATTTGTTTGTTATGTGGTCAAGTATGTCTTTATGCCTGCATTATATATGTACAATAGGGTGACAATGGTTTGTATGTAAAATAATTTTTGTTTGAATTTTAAAGTTTTTTCAACGGAATATTGTGCCAATAGGTCCAAGAGTTTTGTGCCGAAAATTTGAGCCAAATCGGACAACGTTTTCTGGACGCGCATCCAGGTCAAAGGTCAGGTATTTGCATATTTCACAGCTAGTATGAAATAAGGTTGAGAAACTCATGTATTTTCTACTTTATTTTACAAAAACATCTGGATTCTGTAGACTTTTAATAAAGAGGACACTCAAATAGTTTTTTTGGGAACTAACTCTCAAATTTCCCTTGCGTCAAAGTGATCCACAAACTATTTTATTTCAAAAATGTTTAATATATGTATGCCATTCTTGGCAATGTATATAAATTCTGTGTACTTTTGATAAAATAACTTAAAAATATTGCAGGAAAAAGTTAAGATACAAATTTTCAATTAACATAAAGTTTTTACATTTCAATATACGTTTTTTTCCAACCTTAGCTTCTTATATTTTTTAAATTTCTCCATATTAGACAAATTTTGTAAATTGAAAATGCAATAATTGCAAAGAAATATTAGAAAAAACAATTGACACAAAGCAGGATGGAATATGCTGCGCTACCAGCGTCGACCGCATTCAATGGTCAATCTACTACTTTTTCTAATTTTAAAAACAAAAATTATGATCGGTGATTTGGTAGGTTTTTCTTCTTTTAAAATCTACAGATCAAAATCTTTTTGCAGAGAATATAGATTAGCATTTTTTGAATACAGCTGCCTATATTTTTGTACCACCTGTAAAATATTAAACCATGTCAAGAGAAAAAAAAATTAAAAAAGTTATAATATATGATAGTTACTTTCATTAAATGTTGTTTCTGTTCCTCATCTTTTTTTATTTTGTCATGGTATTCTTGAATTAACTGAATGCCTCTTTCAGCACAATCATTAACAACAGCCAAGTTTTGAATAATTTGTTTCGCTCTTAGGTACTCTCCTGTAACACTCCAAGAACGTGGATCGTTGCTGAAAAACTCTATTGAAATTCCAAATCTCTTGAAAACTTTTTTGGTATTTTTTGAAAACAAATCTTGTAAAATATCAGAGTTGTCTCTGAAAATAAAACTTTTTACGTTTTCCTTCTTTATTATTATTATTATTCTTTGCTATCTCTTCATCCTCATTTCCAGATATATCTACAGACATCTTCGCTACCAGCTTGCTTTTTGTTATGTTGTCTATCCTTTCGTCAAACAAAGAAAAGCCCACACATTATTGGCTTAAGTAATACAGATGATTTAATACCTTTGAAATGGCTTTGTCCGCAATATTTTGATTGACTCTTTTGTAGTTTTCCAATTTTCTCAAAAACATAATATCATTTAAAGCAGCTAAAGCTTTATTTGAATCAAACCAAAAATTTGAATAACAACTTACAATGAAACCTGTTACTTCTATCAAAGCACTGATTTCAAAATCTGTCACTTCAGGAAATTGATTGCGAAAAATCACTATCTTTAAAGAGTATATAGCCTTGACCATCCATCTTGCGTAGTGCAGTGCACCGGGTTTTCTGAATTTTATTCCTAAAGGAGGATTGCCACCAAGGAATATAATTACTAACTCCAAAAATTCTTTATAATCATTTCTCGGGAATGAATCGTTCATTTTTCCTAAAGCAAAATCTAAAAGTTCACCAACATTATCGCCTATAATTTCCATAATTCGTGGATGAGCTATTCCTGCCACAAAACTATCTGTATTTATTTCTGGCCAATGTTTTTTGAATTTTTTAAAAATCGTTATGTCCGGTCCAGAAGACACTCCAACATTGGCCTCCGTAAAAACTGCTGCCAAAACAATTTCGAAAATATGGTGTCTGCAGCCTAGAAATAGAATTTCTCTTCCAATTGATCTCTCCAAAAGCACACATGCACCTTTCAATCTACCAGTGTTGGATGATGTTGTATCAAAAACAAACGCTTCCGTTCGTTCCAAAATATGTTTGTCTTCTAATGCATCATAAACTGCAGAAGAAATTTCCGCTCCAGTCCCAGATGGAATATCAGGCATATCTATAATTTGCTCTAGGCCTGGACCCGTAGCAATTATAGCCAAAAGGTCTTCTGATTTTCCTGTTATTGTCGATAACAGTTTAGTGTCCCAATGGATGGTCAAAGGTTGATCACTTGCAGTAAACTTTTCTATAATTTTTTCACTTTGCGTTAATCTTAATTGCGCTCTTTCCCGACTTATGGAGGTTCGATTTAAAATATAATCGGATGTATTAAGTCCGACGGCGTCAATAACTGCAACCAATAAGTGTACAGCATCTCTCTGACTTATTTTTAACTTGTCGAAAACTGCAGCTAGTCTTGACGTTAAGACACTTTGCTTTTTCGTACAAGAAGTACTGCGAAAACGTTTTGCCTCAATCGAACATTCAGAATATTCTTCCTCTGATGTTGCAGCATCTTCAGACGCGGAAAATTCAATCATATTGCAGGCTGAAATAAATTTTGTCACAGTTCAGTACTTCCAACAAAAATTTAAAACAACGTTATTTAACATTTAATTAAATTTTTACCTGATGAAGTTGATGGCAATTCGTCACTTAATTTTTTACGCAACTCTTCTTGTTTTTTGCGATTTCTTTTTCTTTCCTCTTTTTTTTAGATTACAGTCGACTCCCAACATACAACCTTCGCGACCTTTCATTCTTTGTTTAATTAAAAATTGCTTGTCTTCTTCTAAATCTATTAGTTCCAGTGCATCGGTACGAGCAATATCGAAGAGATCGCCTAAATTATCGCTCCACAGTTTTCTTCTGTTTTTATGAATGTCGGACACTCTAGATATATATTTTTTTAAAATCTTTCCATTCCTCATACAGACGCAACATTTTTTTTGTACACCAGTGCAAATCGTGAACAGGAATACGGGCCTTTTCCCAAAAAATTATACACTCTCTTACCACAAGATCAGCACTATCTTTTGCAGTTAATTTCGTTGTCCTCATATTATGAAAAAAAACTTTGAGGCAGTCCCCCTTCGAGGGAAGTTTAGAACCAACTATTTGGTGTTTTGAATAGCCTTTTAAAAATATTTCTTCCCTTAACGAGGGCATTGTTATATATTTTTACCAAATTCACAAAAAATCTCTAACCAAAAGCACTTTACACAAGTAATTCACACGACTGAATGCAATTTATATAATTTTTGGGGAAATACATAATTCAGTCGTATTTTAAAAATCTAGTAGGCCTTGAAATTTATCATTAGAATCCGTTAAAAATAATGGTTGTTGTCTAGGAAATTAGCAATTTTAAAATTTTGGACATGTGATTTAATACAAATAAACAAATGTGTTTTTGTAGTTAACGTTTTTGAATAAAAGCATCTATTAATTTCCTGACATAAAGGAAAGGTTCATTACCAAAAAAGTTCTTTTTACTATTTTTTTCACGAAAATATATAAATCCACATTTTTTCATTAAATATTGAAAAAAAATAAACGAGTTCAAAAAATTTATTTCGTATATATTGTAAAATATGAAAATACCTGACCTTTGACCTGGATGCGCGTCCAGAAAACGTTGTCCGATTTGGCTCAAATTTTCGTCACAAAACTTTTGGACCTATTGGCACAATATTCCGTTGAAAAAGCTTTAAAATTCTCGAAAAAAATTTTGACTGTCACCCTAATGTACAAATATATAAAACTTCCTTCTAAGAAAATTTCTACTCTTTTCATTGCTAAAATCATTTCTATTATTTCGTTCTCTATTGTTATGTATTTTAGTAAATTTTATTTTACATTAATTTTTGCATAAACGCTTTTCGTGTTACTTAACTATTATGCTTTGTTAAATTGTCCACAAGTTAAAACTTTTACATAAAATTATTCGTTACAATACGAAAACGTAAAATTTCTCCAAAAAATGTACACATTTTCACTTAAAATGCCTTCAACAATCAGAACAAAAAACACTTTTGTATCTCTGGTAACACATATTTTTCTTTCATAATAGGACTACACTTGGATAATAGTCAATTTAAAGTTTAAAAATATGTTGCAGCTATGGGCAGAAAATGTTTTTCGATGTTGTGTTTTTCTATATTTTGCCTTTGGACCAGACACGCTGAATACAATTGTGACCCTAAACGTGTTATTTATATGCCGGGTAGTCCTTACATTTTTTTCAGCTTATATACATATGTATATTATATTTTTAGGCTATGAGCCCAACTAGAATATGCATATGATGTAGTTTAGGATACAATGACAAACGAATTACCTGCATAGCTAAATTACTAGAAATGACACGGCAATAATTTTTATTGCAATTTAGTGATGAGAAGACTGAAATTGCATGTAAAGCTTTATACATTGTACTAGTGTTATATAAAATATATTTCACCAGCTTAGTGATAATATTTAACGGTAGTGCTGATTTTTTCAGCATCGATAAACGTAGATACAGTCTAAAAATATTTAGTGCGCTCAATTGGATGCAAATAAGAGGTATGTGTTCGTCTTATTCATCCAAGTAGCGGAGAACCGAAAGATACGTAATTTAATTAAAAATCAGATCAGTTAGTGGCGGTGTTAGTAATCAGGTGTTTTCGTTTCATAGACATAAGCTTTTGTTTTAAAAGCAAAATAACGTACTAAATTTATTAAATCAAAACGTATAAAATTAAAATGTATTAAAAATTAATAAGAGTGGAAGGAAATATTGCTCCGATAATCAACTCAATTATAAATATTGCCGGTGAACTTTTCTCTTCCCTATATCTTAAAAAAATCCCCATTATTCTAACCTCCTGGAAAATAATAAAATAAAGAGAAAAAATTAGAATTGGCTGTTTGCGAATAATAGATAAATAATTATATTACATAAATTCATATATTGTGTAACCAATATGAGAAGCCACTTTGTGCAAGAAATAAACAAATGATGTATAAATTTATATAAAATTCTTTTATAGCCATATGTTCTAAGGTACAATCGATATCCCCCGTTTCCTTGGCTTTTATTTTTTCATAAAGGAGTGGCATCGCTACTAATTATATTATTTTCCAAGTTATCTATTCCTTAAGTAATTCGTTTGGCAAGTGATCTGCAAATTTGTTAATGCCCTGTTTTTCATCCATTAGGGATTGATATTGAAGCTGCCTAGCACTAGATGGCAGCACAAACACCAAAAAAAAAAGTTTTTTTTAGAAATTGCGACCTGTCAGACGTCAGCTGTTAAAATTTCACCGAAATTCATCGATTTGAAGTAAGCAACTTTTGAGTTTCTTAAAAAATGGATAAAATCAATTTCGTGCTGTGATTAAACACTATTATTTGAAAGGGAAAATGGCGAAAAAGACAAAAGAAAAGCTCCATAAACATTACGGTGAGCCTGCTGCGTCAGATTACATTGTAAAATATTGGATTGCTGAATTTAAACGCGGCCGAACAAGCACTGCAACAATACAATTAACAGGAAGGCCAAAAGAGGTGGAAAATATCAAGAAAATCCTCGATATCGTTATGAATGATCGCTGAGTCAAGTTACGTGAGATTGTTGAAATGGTAAACATATCATATGAACGTGTGTTCAACATTTTGAATGAACATTTGCATATGAAAAAACTATCGGCAAGATGGGTGCCGCGTCTGTTCAGTGTCGAACAAATACGAGTTCGACAGACCACTTCACTGCGGTGTTTGGACATGATAAATCGTAATCCTGTTGATTTTTGGTAGTCCAGGTTTAGCTCCTAGTGACTTTTTCCTGTTTCCAAACTTGAAAAAATTACTCGCAGGAAAACGATGCATCTCAAACGAAGAAGTGATTACCGAAACTAACGCGTATTTTGAGGGGTTCCCAAAATCGTACTATTCAGATGGCATAAAAAAGTTGGAATATCGTCTTACTAAGTGCATTGAGCTAAAAGAAGACTATGTTGAGAAATAAATCGTTATTGAAAAATAAATGTTTTTTTCCTACTTAGGTAGCTTCAATATAAATCCGCTTCTAATAGACATACAAAACCAACAATAATCCAATCACTAAAATTGTCCATTTCAAAAGTCTGTTTATATACCCTCCAAAAAAGAATATGGAGTTTATATTCACTTTGTCATTCCATTTGTAAGGCAGCGAAATATCCCATTTAGACCCCATTAAGTATATATATTATTGATCAGTGATGAAATCGAAGACTATCTGAGCATGTCGGTCCGTCCGTTTGTGGAAATCACCATTCAGTCCAAACGAAAAGAGCTAGACTATTTAAATTTGGTACAAATATATCTGGAAGGATAGTACAGATTATGTTCGGATATGGGCTAAACCAACCGCTAAAAAACAACATAATTTTCAAAGTTTTTTTGTAATTTTGTTAAGCAAATGATATATTTTTATATTAAATAAGGGCCAACGCGTTAAACTTGCAGCTATAAAATTAATATATAAAAATATTTTTGGACCCCGCCCCTTATGCAAAAATAGTGTAAAAATTTAACAAATTGTTTTACTTAAGCCTACATTCCTCAAAAATAGTAACATTTTTAAGTTTTAATGACGAAGCTGACGCGTAACTTGGTACAACTCTGCCCTACCCTCTTCTCCCCCTTTGCTATAAAAAAACATTTTAAATTTTGTATATAATTATCCCAAACATTTATTAAAACTGTAATTATGACAAAGGTGAAATGTCTCCCCCACAGCCCTTGCCAGAGCGACCCCGCCAAAATACAGTTTTAATACCCTTCAAAGAGAATTGGACCTCATAAAGTATATATATTCTTGATTAGTGATGAAGTCTAAGGCGGTCTAGCAATGCCCATACGTTCGTCTGTGGAAAACATGTTATTGTCTATTTTTGAACCCCGCTCCCTTTAGTGGGTGTTGACGTACGATATTATATAAAAGAACTCTGTTAAACCAGTTAAAGATTTCAAATTTACTTACTAAATATTTGGAGGGTATTTAAGATTCGACCCGGTCGAGTATGACGTTGTTACTTGTTAATCTTCTCTTTATACTGAATATTTGATAACCGTTACATTTATTACCATTTCTTTTCATCTTCTTATGTGAGCATGTTTTTGTATCAGCTGTACTCCTGTCTATTATATATAAAACAATCTATAACATACATGACTTACTTTTGGCTAGCTAAAAATGTTAAAATTCACAGTGTGGGTTGGTTCCGCCGGAACTATCACAATTGCTCTGGGTATACAAGAAGTTTCGCTGATAATGAATGACGCCTCCTCCCCTGAGCGTTGGTTGCTTTTACGGTGCAGCAACGGCAAATAATTTGTTTATATACCGCTTCAAGGTTAGAACAATCATGGCAGTAAGTTATGCCAGAGCGCATGCCAGCGAGGGTTTTCCTTACTAGTTAGTTTCTACGCCAGATTTTTACCAAATTGGTAATATGACTAGGTTTGTAAAAATTAATCTCCGCGGCCATCAGATCCATTTGTGAATTTTTTCAGAAAGAGAATGAACATTTCCAGATGATATAGAATGTACTATATATTGTTCCGTTAAAGTATAAAAAGTAGGGTCGAGGAGTATTAAGATTTCAATACAAAGGGAATATATATTAACAAAGATGTATTAAAACAACAAATTATATATCGATTTCATAGTTTGCTATAGTTTACATTCAATTAAGATCTATTACCGAAGGTTTGAAATATTAAATTCAGAAAGAAGTGATATATATATATATATATATATATATATATATATATATATATATATATATATATATATATATTAAATATGTCTATATTTCATTAATGCTTGTATCAAATCATCAGTTGACTTAACTCTAGTTTTCTAAATTTTCGAATTTATGTTAAAGTCTAATCCAATGATATACGAGGATTTTATTCTTAGTTTTTATTGAAATTGCATTCAATTACGTGGCTACCCACTACACACAAACCGTCAAGTAGAATATTGCTGAATTGTTTTTGGCACTAGACTCGTCGGTGACAACCTATGCATTCCGTACACAAGTACCGGGTTAGAAAACCTTTCGTATTGAAATATATGATTATGTCTCCTAGATCAATCTCCGATAATTCTGAATGGTTTGCCATTATATGGCTGCCTAAGAATTTTTGTCTTGTGAGATGTAAAGCTAGGCATTCACAAAGAAAGTGGAAAACTGTATCTTTGCTACTTTCTGCACGACAACTTCGGCAGATCTCATTATAGAGCTTGTATATTTTACGAGCGTGTCTGCCGATTATTCAGTGTCCCGTCACTACTGCGTCGAACCTCGATATGTCTTTATGGCTCCTGTTTATGAATCTTATTGAGCGCTTATCTGTGTAGCAAGACTAAATTTTTGTAGCGATCCTACCCGGTCCATAACTTACGCTATTCACCCTTTTGCGTATGATGCTTGAGGATGAAGTTCTTGGTAGTACCCGGTGCTGAGTAGTATAGTAAGCGACTGATTTTCGAGTAGTATAATATATAATATAGGCAATAGCTAATTGAAGTAAACAAACAGTAAAAGGAATGAAGCAAAAAAGTTACTAACTGTTTCACAAAATATTGAGAAGAGTTTCTGGTGGAAAAATAAAACATATTGAATGCAGCATAAATAAAAATAATTTTGGCCACCTAAAGTTGCGAAAAAGCACACAAAGGTATGAAGTGGTTTGTATATATGACCATATATACCAAACTTTATGTATTTTAGAGCGCTGAATCCGAATCTGATGTTCCTTTGGCTCATTAATTGGGTTGTTCTCAAACGCACTCAAGATTTCGTGGATGTCGAAGGCGATGTTGTTGACAACTATAATGAGAAATAAAAAATTTTCCCCAGGTGGGAGATACATAAGTGGCTTATGGCCACGCGTACCTACAAAAAACATCCCGATCCGAAATAATGTACATGAAGCAAAAGTGAAAGAAATGCAACTTGTAATGGGAACTGATGCACACCATGTCTGGGGTAGCTGAGATACCAATTAAAGATATGAGTGCCTCTTTGATTACGTTCTAAAAAAAACCAACTATTCGTGTCAAATCAAGGTTCATAACCAATTTTTGTAGTCTTAAACAAGAAGTATCAGATAAAACGCAGGGCACGCTAATATAACTCAAGAATGGAGGATCTCGGGCTACTCTTCTCTGACAAGATGTTACGTGGACAGATACAGAAGAAAATGGGAGAAACAAAATCGTATATTCACCAATTACAGAGAAAGAGAAAGCTGGGGACATTTACAGAGCTGTACGTAACTTAAAGAGGTAAAGGAATTTTCTGCAAGGAATCTTTCAAATTTTTAATGAGTGTCTAAACAAATTCAATACTGAGATTAGATATGCTAAACGAAATACTTGAAAAGATTTCTGCACCAATGTGGAATCTTCCTCCGAAACAATCAGGTTACGTAAAACAAAATATGAAGAAAAATGGACCACTAATTATATCGAGTCTTTAGATGTCCTCATGGGTACCCATTTTCCAGGCTGCTGATCAGCATCTGAAATTTCTCTTTAATCATTTTTCAGCAGTATATCAGACCTATCAGTAACCAATCTTAAGAGCCTGAGTCTCTTTATTAGAGGCAGCGGTTGGCATAGCTGCTGGCTCCCCTTTTCTTATTTCTTTATCTCTATCACAGCACAAAGGGATCATATTGGACAAAAGTGGGATGGAACTCATCTTTCTTCCTTTCCACCAGCGTGCTGCCTAGGCTTACCAGATCCAGATTATTAAAAAGCTGGACATGTGAATTAAAAATGCTGGATATTAAAAAAAAAGCTGGACATTTTGAAATAACATTTTCACGAAAAGTTACTTGTTTATTGTACAAAAAATTTTATTAATTATATCTACATACCTCTCATTTGCTGCAACAACGTCACAACTCAAAAAATTAGTTTCTTATTTTAATGTAGAATTAATTATCGCTCCTATATTTATCTTAAGTACAAAATTTATGTAAAAATCTTGCATATTCAAGTCTTGAGAGATATATAATTTTTCGTTTTCCCCTTGACTTCTTTGCAAATTGATTATGACCTTTTCCAGCATATGAGCGATATGTATTTAAGAATTAAAATTAAATAACGAAAACAAAAAATCATACTAAAAAGACAAAAACAAAACAAAAAAAGCTACTAGAAATTTTTGTACTTTGAAGTAAAAAAGTTATAGCAAATTTATAAAAATTATTTTAAAGCAGCAATAAATATTAAGAGCATTTTGTGGAAAATTGTTTTTAGCTGGACAAATTTCTTTTTAGCTTGAAACTGGACAGGCCATTAGAAAGCTGGACAATCCAGCCAAAACAAGCCCGACTGGCAACCATAGTGCTGCCGACCTAACCTAGGCATAGAATGAAATGAAAGTACTTTTCTTATATTGGTCCTTGATAAAATTTCCTTAGACTTTATATTAAAAAATTTAAGTGGCGGCTGCATCTGCCTTGCTATTATTTTAATCTGCTTTCATTTCTACATAATTTTTTTTGTATTAATGAATCAAAGCAAAAGTGATATTTAGTTTTTACATATTTATATGAAGAATTTTCTGCAAACACCAAACAGTGGCGTGTATAGCAAAACAAGAGTATTTGAGAGCATATTCAATGTATTTTGTTGGTGTAGAGCAGGGCTCCTCAGCCTTTACACTCCAGATACGAGTGTCAATCGGATTTTCTACACGTATTCACATACGCAACACGAACAGTAACGAAATTCACATCAATGAGAGAAGAGAAAATAAACATTTTATTCATAGCCAACAACAAATGCATGACTAAATTTTCAACCCGCGTTGCCATCGTTCGATTTTTTGTATTCTTGGATGGATGAATTAACATATATTATGATTTTTAGTAATTTTGTATGATACCAAAATGGTTTTATAATATTTTATATCTCCATTGGAAGATAGTATTGTCTATAATATAATATTTTAATATAAACCTTATGAAAATTTTCTACAGAGGAACTTTTTTTTTTAAATCGAAAGAAATGTTATTTACTCAGTTGCACGAGTATTTTAAAATTTTTGGTACATTATCTTTACACCATTTACAGTTTTATTTCCGAATTTTCTTATCATATTTTAGAAAATTCTATTTATTTATATTTCATAATTTCCCAAATATGTATATACAGTGGCTCATAGTTTATTTTATGCAGCAACATGTTATACTAAGAGAAAACAAAAAAGAATTTTCCCACTCTTTGTCCCACATTTTGCAATTTTCTAAAGTTATATGTATGTACAAATACAAATTTTGTTTAATTTTGCAGTTATTTTTTTTCATAAAAAACATGCGACTTGCCTCGTCGAACTTTAACAGTCAATTAAATTAAATTTTTGTGTGCGCTTAGGAGGCTAAAAAATTATACTACATACAAGGGCTCACAGCGATAAGGCCGGTACTCTGGTTGAATTTTCGAAAAATGTTTAGCAACATTAATTATTTCATTTGAAAAAATTTACAAATAAAAATTATAAATTTCTTCCTTAAGGCTAGTACTCTGTTTAAATTTTCGAAAAATATTTAGCAAAATTGTGTTCAGAAAAATTTCGCGTGTTTTTCATAGTAAACTAGTTTTCCAAATTTTCCACGCTTATTTCGACTAAATACTTTTTATATGGGGCTTTGACAGCATTTCGGTCGAAATTGTGAATAGAATATAGGCTATAGAAACAAAAATCAATTTCACACATTTATAAAAGTGAAAACTAAGTTTGCCTTCTTATATTATTATCAATTTGATTTTGTGATCAACGGCAACACCTTTAAATGTTCTTTCTTGTTCACATAGTTGCCAGACAAAATAGATGCAATATCGCCAAATATTGGAGAAAAAACATCAAAATCTTCATATTACTTTTTGAAATCGTTAATGTGAAATTATTACGGTAGTTTTATGAAAAATACCTCAACATTTCTACAGAATTAAAAAATGCTTTCAATTTTTCATATAAAACGGTGTTATTTTGACAAAAATATTTAAAAACAATGAGTAAGTTCAATTTGAAGTATACGTAAAATAAGAAATTGCTTCTGTTTAATGTATTTGTTCCTATAATTTTTTTTATTGCAAAAAGTTTTATGGGGAGAAGACGGTACATAAGGCTCTATATCTCAGAAGTTACATTGCCGATTATTATTATTTAGATTCTTTAATTAGCTTCTTTAATGTAGCTATCACCTATTACTAATATTTTACGAATTATATTGCTAGAAGTACGACTTTCAACGTCTAGTAGCGTCCTTATATAGAATTTTTTCAAAATTACAAACATTTTAATAGATGAATTGACTTGAAAGCAAATTTTTTGCTTTTTAAACAGAAATAACGGAACACTATATTTTTATGTCAGATAAAATGGCGATATATAAGTCAAAATATTCCAACATTATGTACATTAATAAATTCGGAAAAAAATTTAAAATAATTTTAGCCTTACAAATATTGCGTGGAGTGTATAATTTATTCACTATAAGGAAGTTCGCCTGTAATAATTAAATGTAAGAAATACATATTAATGAAAACTTTATAATATTTCATGTCATTTTATTTTTGGCATAAAAAGTCGCAAAAATGACGTCGTCTGGCAACATTATTTGTACGCTATTCTCGAAAATATGTTGCACGATATAATTGCCCGATGTAGCTTTTTTTCAAAGATAAGTGAGTGTCTCTGGGAAAGAATTCGGAAAGTAATTCTTTAAAATTCAATTTTTTGCTTTCGAAGTATTGAAAGTTAAAATATATCGCACGGCAACAAAAAAACAAAAATGTATATTACAAAGACTTGTTACTGCCTATAAACGTTTCTATATCAGTGCAATCTCATCCGGTTGGGTATTGGCAAATCATGTTATAAAAAGCTTTGGCATGGCAAAGGTTAAAAACACTGATATTTATACAACATGTATGTTATTATACAATTAAGACAAAAGCACAAGGTAATTGAAGTGAACTGAGCAACCTTTGTGAAGTAGACATGTCTGTTATTACGTATACATTCCTTCATTTTGTCTTTCGCAAATATGTTAATACGAAAAGACATATTTGAAATAAATGCGCCTTTTAAGAACAATTTTTTACCTTAATAGGTACCATAAAGGTGTCTTGAAAACACTAGTGCAAACACCTTTCCAAACTACATAAATTAAGTCAACACTTTTATTTTATGTGAGAGAATATGTATGCAACCTTATTGCTGTTTGCTATCCTTAAATTTTGTTAGAATTTAGTTTATATCCACATAATAAAGTTAAAACAAAATGTCATTTTATAATTTCTCTTGAAAACAAAGAATTAGTTGAACAAAAATACTTGGTATGTTAAAATACAGCACAACAAGAAGAAAAATAATGAAAACAAAAAATTTAACAAAACCTACAATGGCTTAACTGTATTTTGTTACAAAATTATTGCAATTGTTGTGTCTTAAAAAACATGCCCAAAATAACCAAAATGACTAAAGAAAAAATACCTACACATGTATAAAACTGAAAGACGAAAAGTATCCTATTTAAAATGCAATGTTTGAAATGCATATAGGAATGGTAACAATAGTTACAGCAAGTGTTCGTATGTTGTTATATTAGGAGCGTTCATTGCCGGAAAAATTTAATATTTTGCACTTGTATTTTGTATTGTATTTGTATTGAAGACAATAGTATCGGGTGCGATACCGTACTCAGCCAAATTATAAATATAACACATAATTTCTTTGATCTGAGCTAATGCATCTTTGTATTAATTGTTGTCGGGCTGTTTAAATATTGAAGTCATAACACTGGTTACTCAGCAATATCGCCTGCGATTGGCAATATCGGTGCTTCAGCAAACTAAAATAATAAATAAAATGGCTACCACAAAATCTCTACGCAATTTTTACCATAATATCCCCTCGTTTCTATAGGTCCGGCATAATGCATTACATCGGTAGAGCAATATGACGGCTGTGTTCAGCAACAACTTTTGTTTGATAATACTTTAAAATTTCATTGTGAAATTGGAATTGAAAGAATACCACATATACTTTAATAAAATTTTTTTAGTTTAACTTATGCTGATTCATTATGTAACACACAACTAGCATTTACCCTCTGTGAAGCTTTTATGCAAAATATGTAAACAGTTGGAAAAATGCAACTTATATTGTTGAAATAAAATTAATATTTTATTAGCTAATAACTTTGTAACACGTTTTGATGGTTTGTAAGTACAGATAATTACTTGCTGTACTATTTGGTTTTGATAACAAAAGTAGTTAAAGATTTAACGAAAATTTTAGATTGCCAGAAAATAAATTATCAGTAATATTACAACAAATGTGTGCAAAAAATCGAATATGAAGGGTATGATAAAACGGCAACTCAGATCCTTAATGTGTGTTAACATAAGTTAAGTATAAATACTGTTCCCCCAACCTATTTGCGCATAATCGCATTTAATTAAGCAATATGGAATGTGATGATAGATAACAAGTAAAAACGTTATATTCGACCGGGTCGAATCGTAAATACCCTCCAAATATTTAGTAAGTAAATTTAAAATGTTTACCTTGGTGGGACAGAGTTATTTCATATAATATCGTACGTCCACGTTCACTTAACGGGCGGGGTCCAAAAATTGACTATATAATGTTTTACACAGACGATCATTACTGATCAAGAATATATATACTTTATGCGGTCCAATTTTTTTTGGAGGGCACTAAAACTGTGTTTTGTCGGAATCGCCCTGGCAAAGGCTGTGGGGGAGACATTTCCCCCACAGCCTTTCATTTGGGATAATTATATACAAAATTAAATATTTGGAGGGTATTTAAGATTCGACCCGGTCGAATATAACGTTTTTACTTGTTTTTTTATAGGGTCATTTAGGAGGCAAAGGGAGAAGAGGGGTATGGCAGATTAGTACCAGGTTACGTCTCAGCTTCGTCATTAAAGCTTAAAAATGTTATTTTTAAGGAATGTAGGCTCACGTAAAACAATTTGTTAAATTTTTGCACTATTTTTGCATAAAATAACACCCCCTAAAGGGGGCGGAGCTCAAAAATAATTTTTATATATTTTATGGTTCCAACTTTAACGCGTTGGAACTTCTTTGACATAAAAATATATCATTTGCTTAACAATATTACAAAAAAATCTTTAAAAATTATGTTATTTTTTAGAGGTTGGTTTAGTTCTTCTTGGGGGAACTTTTATCCCTCTTGCCCGATTTAGCCTATTTCCGAACTTAATTGTACTATCCTTCAAGATATATTTATACCTTTCGTCGTTTGGACTGAATCGTGATTTCCACAGACGGACGGACGGACATGCTCGGATCGTCTTAGATGACACCACTGATCAAGAATATATATAGTTTATGAGATCTCAGATGGATATTTTGCTGCGTTACAAACGGAATGACAAAGTGAATATGCGCTCCATATTCTTTTTTGGAGGATATAAACATACACATACCGATGACAAAATAGTAGCGGATTCGACGATGTCGATGTTCTGATCTGCTTTATAAGTTGAAAATTAAATTGACGATAAAATATTTCTTTGCTCCTTCGAATATTTATACTGCATTTCAATCTACAATTCAATTTTAGTAAAGCATTTTATTATAAATTTGTACAAGTTGTAAATCAATAAGACGAAAAAACCATATTCATAAAAGGAAATAGAAAAAGCTTCAAAGCAATTTATGTGAAAATAAAAACAATAATTTTTATATATGTATATAAAAAATTTTCATTGAGAAAATATACAATAATGTATAAACTTTTTTATTCGTGCATAAAAATGTGCCTACTATCTGAACGGAAACCTAGATTCAAGCGCCTCTAAGTCACCACTTTAAATAACTAATTTGGTGACATTTACGGTAAGGGATATGGATTTTTGTACTTAATATAAAAAGTAATGTAAGTAGTTCCATAGAAACCTCCTCGCCATTATTTCTAGACTTTAGACTACATCTTCGTTTGAGTTATGATATTTGATATACTATTGATTAAAGTCAATTGGCGATATCATCTCTTATTGAAATATATATGGTATCAATTATAATTCGTTATCATTTTATCACATAGAGCAATGAATTATAAATAATTATTGCCGTCGAAATTCATTTTACGTTAGAAAAGGTTACACCATTAAAAATAAAAGGTTTAGTTTTCAAATAGTGCACTACGAGTCAAATTTAAATTTTACGGCAATATTTCAAATTTTGAACTTTCGAAAAAATCTGTATTTCCTAACACTTCGATGACATAGATGCCAAAAATTGGTAGCAACTCTGTTTATATATAGCTCAGTTTAAATAGCTGGAGTAAATGGTCTACATAAATACTCCTAGGACTACTACTATGTTATATAGCCATGGACAATTTCATTCCTCGTGGAATATATAAAAAATTTTAAGAAAACGCAAATACAAGTTAAGAAATTGAAAAATAAAATAACAAGATACAAGATTTTGTGTTCATAAAATTTAACTCAGTTTGAAATGTATTTTATTAAAAAAATTTCATTCAGAATTTTTATAAAATAGACTTCAAATACATTTTGCTCTTTATGACTATGAGATATAAAGAATTGCATACCCAAAATTTACTTATTATGGACCCTCGAAAATATAAATGTATGAGTAGTGACCTATCCATATTTTGCAGAAATCTTAAATGTGGAAAGTGCCATATCCTCTTGTTGTAAAAGTATAAGAATCAGATAAAATATCTGATATATTATAAAACAGAGGCTGCTTATACATACACATTTGAAAAAATATCACCGATCGCACACATATAACAGAAGCATAATTTAATAATAAACAAAATTTAATATCAGTCGTGATGCCACCTACTGACGGTTTAAACGACTTTCCTGTCGCGTAGTCTTATTTGTTTTCCTTCGAGCCTTTCATATCTCTAATAAGGATATTATTATCCTTACTTTAGTTATAAAAATATATATTTTATTTATTAAGCAAATTCTCATTCAAACACTAAGGGCCATTATTACAACTTAACGCTAAAGTTCCCAATAGTTAACCTTAACATTAGCTAACGTGAACTGTAAAGTGACCTTTAAAAGTTGAAAAGTTAGAATTATTTAATTTGACATAAAAATGTTGTTAAAGTTACCATATTTTCAGAAGAAAATATGGCAGCTTCATTTGCTTAAAGTTAACTTTGAAAGTTATCATGAGGATCAACCTCCTGTTAGCTTATCAGTTACCATTAAGGTTAATTTTAACTTGTAATAATCAAATAACATTTATCTGCCAAATAGCATCCTATTGTTAACTATTTGTAAGTTGTAATAATGGCCCTAAGTGGTAAATTTAATTCTTATAATATTTTTGAAATAAATAAATAAACACTATTTAACACTATTCAATTTAGAAATTTCCGCTGCTAAAATTTGTTTAAAAGTAGATGGTTTAAATGAAGAAGCCTAATGTATCTACGTGCACAATACGTGAAATCATACAATCATACTTACTAACATTCAAGCACATTCTATCTGCCGTATACTGTTTTTCATTTTTTAATAACAAATAAATAAAACTGTGCAAAGGGTTAGTCTTCATGATATTATTTAGGCTGCTTATAATGATCTTAATTATATACCATCACAAGAACGCCACCTTTAGCCGGAATAGTTGGAAGAAATAACACAGGAAATGTAAATATTGAAAACACTTCCTTTATTCACACCCTTTAATTGCACATACGCATACAGCAACTACTCTTAAAAAGTACAGATTTTTAGTTTTTCATTATATATGGTATTTTTAAATATATATAATATATATATATATATATATATATATATATATATATATATATATATATATATATATATATATATATATTATTTTTCGTCGCAATTTTGTTTCCTCTTTTTAGATTTTTTAAAATTTGTATATTTGAAGGAGATTGTTGTGTGTGTGCATGCATGCAAGAATATGTGCATGCACGTATGTATCTATGTTTCTTCCATTATTCTGTTCTATTTGCAACCATTTTGCCAGCAATGCATATAATACGACAATGGTTTGTCATGTGACATATTGTTTGTGCATTTGTATGAGAATGTGTTCGTTACTCAGTAGTGGTCGGTTTGTTTGTTATAAAAACAAATTGTTCGTATGCTGAATATTTTGAATATTTTATTTATGTATGAGTATTTTGATTTCGTTTCTAAATAAAAAATGGAATACAATGCCCTTTTTTATATAAAACTTAAAACTATTCAAAAGAAAGAGAGTAAATATAATTTTTTTTTTGCAAAAAGCCTTGATGTGTTGTAATTAGATTTGTAAAAATTTTTTTGAATTTATGATATAAAAGAGCAAAAGTATGCATTTAAATATTCAATGAATTACAAGGCTCTGGTAGAAGTGTAATAAAAGCAATAAATATGACTTAAATGAAGGTAAATAGTATACAATGGATTGTAATAAATGAAACGATGGGAAGAAATTTCATATGCTACGAAAAATACCAGTGCAGTTAAAGCTTTAAGGAGTTTTATCTATATGAATACAATTGTTTAGTTATATATAACTTCTCTTGATGCTTAATATTTGATAATCTTCATACTCTTTACGGTTCCTTTTCATATTTTTGTAGGCATATAATAATATCAGCAAGATCCTGGAACTATTTTTATACTTTCGGCCAAGCCACCTAGAAGTACAATAAGCGACAGATGTCATTCTCAAAACTAGCTCTTCCGTATTCTTGAATTAGTTTATATGATGTACCAAACACAGGAATTTCAATTAATGTTATGGGCATAATTTGATCTAAAAGTTTGATTGTCTAATTGCTGACATAGGATAAGGGCTTGAGGAAGATCCTTTGGCTACCTTATTTTACCAATCTAGTGCTTTGTCTCTTTTCGTTTTTGTAAGAACATTAAGAGAATCGTTAGTCAATTCCAATCACGGATGGAAAACATGATACAATTGTACTTTTTTTGGTACAATTAGACTTTGTTGGTACCGTGGTACTACCACGACTAATTTGGTACAATTTAAATATCTCAATCAAAAGCTTACACCTAGCTCATAAAAACGTTTTTTGCTTGAAAATTTTTGTTAATTTCTCAGTGAATCAATTAATAAACATAAAATATTTCTGTGAATTATACGGTTACATAATCAAAGATTTTGTGCCAACTTTTTACTACATACAGTATTCCAGTCAGCACTTCATGAAATTTTCGGATCGTTTCCTACTCCTTTGCTTGTTCTATATATTTATTTTGTCGTTTCTTTTTGAAAATGATTGTTCTTTCGAAAACGGTTCTTTAGACCCGAATCTTTCAAAATAGTTCTTATGTCTCCTATTTCTGCTAAATTATGGCCCATTTAAGTAACGGACTTACAATTATTTACTATAATTTTTCGCAACAGAAACATTTTTCATCGTTAGGCTGCCTTATATTTGATTCAAAAACAATCGCGTTGAAAAAGGGTATAATAATTGATTTCCAAATACCGAAAAAGTTTTCAATCAATGTCTGGTTGCCTCAATTTTAAACTACCAGAAAATTTATTATCTTAAATTGTATGACTTTTTGAATAAAATTTAATCAACTGATTCCTAGATTTTTATGTATATAATATTTTTTTGTTGTATACTTGTGTAGAGAAGTTTTTGAATTTCTATTTAAAGATATATAAAAAATAAAATAAAATTTATACCGTCATGGTATGAAAAGTACATTTTATTTACTTAATTGGTACAAAATCAAAATAGCCCTATTCCATCCCTGATTCCAATGATTTAAAATCAGCGATACTCTTAGTGGAAAATTTCTATTGTGAGTCTTCCCTGAACAAGTGATGTCCAAAGACTTGACCGTTCCTTTTGTCTGTGAATGAGTAGTACGGTACTTGAGAATACAACTCCAAGTGTATTGTATGATTCAAGCGCATTATAAGCTCGACCCACAATCTCATTTCGAATGACACTATTAATACCATAATATTTACCTGTTCCCTGCAGAAGTTCATAAAGTTGGAGAATTGTCTCAACTCTATAAGACTCCTGACAATATCAGGTATATATAGTATAATGAGTCGATTGTGTATTGCAACATAATTTCAATAGGGTGGTCAATTACCAAAATGACATAACCTATGGCAATTGATAACCGATAACAGAAACCCTGTTGCGTTGCCAATTATAAATTGTAATTGTAGATGGCAACAAGTGATCGTCTGCTGTCGATTCTAGTTGTCAGTTTTAGGTAATTTTTGCAACAGCGAATTTGTAGTTGCTCTACAATTATTTTTGTAATAAAAGCGGCATAAATACAATGTAAGTAAATATTTACAAATTAATTTGCATTTTTAATGCTTCAGAAAACTTTATATTCAGATATTTTCATTAAAATGGTAAAAATAACAACAAAGCTACAGTTTGAATTGCTCATAGAACAAATGGAGGCAAACCCCAATGTGGCTCGTGGTGTATGCACTTTTGGAGAGTCCAAAACCACCACAGATCATATTTAGGCTGGGATTGCAGAAATTTTGAATAATTTTGGCCCTCCTTTACGTACACCCGAAGAATGGGAGCGGCTTTGGGTCCATTATAAAGCAAAACAAAAAAAAAAAAAAGAAAATGGCCCAAAACAAAAAGAATCTGTACATGACTGGAGGAGGCCCTTCTGAAGAAATAAGCCTATCAGTATTGGAACAATCTGCTGCAAACCTTCTACAAATGGGCTTAATGGTAATTTGTTTGGAAAATTGAGGAGGAGATATTAGAGTTGGACATATCATCAATAGAAATAGAGAATCAAGCACAACTATAATAAACTATAGAGCCAGGGATGCCGCAGAAGAAAATTGTAGATGTCAAAGAAAAAACTTGACACCAATAAAAGTGGAGGAAAGAAAGTTCAATTTACTTGAATAACAAACTGGAACGCAAAATGGGCTGTTACCCACTATAAAAAAAGAAGAAAATGTGAATAAAAACTATGAAACCTTAAAAGAGATTAAGGAATTAAAAAGAACACAAACCACGTTTTAAAAGAAATGAAGGATATAAAAAGAATGACATATGTGTCTTTAAAAGAAGTGGAAATTATTAATAAAAAAATTAAAGAAAAAAATTTCTAAATTCTAGAAAAACAACTATCTAATTTATATAATAACTAAAATTATTAAAAATTTTTAATTTTATGGCTCTGCTTGAAGATACTCATCTTGAATTCTATTTATTTTTGTTAATATTCCATTTATGGTCTTATATATAATGACCTGAAACATGTAAATACAAATGTTATATAGCATAATCGGCCTGATTGTGTAAGGCGTTGTCGTTTACGCCAAAGGTGTCTTTTGTGCAAGATTAAAGAAACATACACGCAGCTTTCTTTAATCTACTACGAAATACGACTGAGGCGTAAACGCCGACGCCTTACACACTCAGGGGGATTATTTTTACTTTTAATTATTTTATTCTAAAAAAAAAATCAAATTTGGACTTAGGTTCCTTATATTTATGGTTAAGAATAATATTATAAGTCTTTTTAACTGAACTGCTTCAAAATAACATTCATAATTTGAGCAAAAAGAAATTTTATTCATTTAAATAAAACATAATTTTTTGTCTAATATCTGAAGTCAAAATGTCATACAATCTGCTTTATAATGCAGGTCAATGTTGTACAACGCGCAACAAGAAATTACCATGGAAACGGCTTTTTCCGGTTTTTAATGTAGACGACGTTCTGCAGAAAGGCACCTAAATACAGACTTAAGAAGCCCGTTTGTACGCTCAATAACATTGCGGGCCTTGCAGTGTGTTGTTTTATATTTTCCCTCAGGGGATTGAGGTTCAACCGAACGAAATGGTGTTAAAATATATGGTTCCAGTGGAAATCCTGCGTCACCTAAAAAGACATCTTTATAAAATCGAAAGGTCTTTACAAATTTGTGTAATGTGACCTAGTAACCAAGTATTTTGCCCAAATTTGTAGCTATTTTTTCTATAAAGGACTGTTGTTCCAACATACCGGATTCGCATTTGGAAATCGCACATCTAAGAAATTATAATAATAATTTTTTGAAAATCAATTGCCATTATTTCAAAAAACATACCAGCAATACATTCAAACTAAAGTAACCTTTTCTATTTATATACAAATGACGGATCTTCTTTGGGTCCCATGATGCGCATGTGTGTGTCATCTATGAGTCCAACAATGCCGGGAAACTTCGTTTTCGAATAAAATAAATTTTTGTTTAGGGTTTCTTCATCCTCTGCCATTTTTGAGATAATCCATATTTACAAAAATTTTGCTCGATTAGGTGAATGACTTCATTCAAAAACAGCGACGACATAGGCTGAGCCATGCCGAGGTGAAAATCATTTCCATGGGATTTCTGAAAAATGCCTTCCGCAAAAAACTTTAAAGGTGAACAAACTTTCAAAAGAGGAGATATTGCTGTTGACCGATAACTTTTGGAAAAGTCGTTTTTTAAAGTTTCCACTATATAGAGTACTACTCTGTTACTACAGTGTAAGCGGCATTTACAAAGGATTCGAATTATCTCTTAAGTGTCGTCGAATTGATGCAACATTTTGCTCCTTTTATTCCTCACAAAAAAATAATTCCACTAAACTAATCATTTTTCCAATTAAATGTTTATTTTTAATTTGTCACTTTAATTTTATAATGCCGGTTTGTTTACAATTATCTAGTTGCCAGTCATCTGTCAAATCACCATTTTCGATAACTCTTGACAACTAACGAGTGTTGCCATAAGTAATATAGATTTTTTTAATAGATTGGAATACACAATGGAGCCATAATCTGTTGGGGACGCAACAAATTTTTTTTTTTTTTTTTTTTAGGAGTAGGACCAGCACTCAGGGGATAACCCCTACATATGCAGTGCATTGCGCTGGAACTAGAAACGAGGGGATAGCATTGAGGAGACAGATTGGGAAAGATGAGAAGATAGACAGTTTTTTTTTTTTTTTTGTAGCCATTTCAACCTTTTACTTCGCCGGCTAATTTTTGCTACAGGGCCGACGAAGGTGGGTGCTGTTACTCTGCTTTTTAGTACATGATAGTGTCAGTCGCTGCCAATTATGTTCAGTGATCAGTGACTATGCCTTCATCATTGAAACAGGCTGGCAACAACTAACACAACCGCGCACTAATGCTGATCAGAAGAATTCAACACAATATTTCATTTCTCAGAGCGGGCTCGAACTCACGACCCTCCGTTTCATAGTCTTATTATTGCGATTTGATATATTATATCAGTATAGGATTTTTTCCTTATATAAGGCTGAATAAAAAATTATTCCCACTACTATCCTTTCCTACATAAAACTTACTAAACACTTAAGGTTTCTCCTAGTTTTAGAATAGACGCTGTTCAGGCTAACCGTTTTCATACAAAATTAATTGGGATAGTTTTCAATAAAAAATTGCTTCATTAAGGATTTAACTTAAATAATAAATTTCACTATTCATTATGTCCCTTTTGAAGAAGTTTGTAACAAACGTGGAAGCTGTTTTTGAGACTAAGGATGAAAACGTGGATTTCAGCGAAATCTGAGGAAATATTTTAATGTGAGCTAAACATTTTAAAGTCTGATTTTAGGTTAGCTTGCAAAAATATATTTATATAAATATCCGTTTTCACATGTCTGAAATATCGTAAATTCAATATGATTTTTTTTTTAACTCGAACCAGCGCCGGAACTAGAAACGAGGGGACAGATGAAGAAAGATAATTTTTTGTATATATTTCAACCTTTTTACTTCGCAGGCTAACTTTTAGCTACAGGACCGACGAAGGAGGGTGCTGTTTCTCTGCTCATTAGTAAATTATAGTGTCAATCGCTGCCAGTTATGTTCAGCGATCAGTGCGATGCCTTTGTTACTGAAATAGGCCGAGAGCATCCAATGCAACCATGCACTAATGCTGATCAAAAGTCGACACAATATACATGACAGAGCGCGGAATTAACCTCTGGACCCTCCTCTTCGTAGTCTCGTGCTAACTACTTCAGCCAACAGCACCCTTGTTTCAACTGCTTTGTGGCATGTGGCACCATCTTGTTGAAATCACAAAGAAACTAATTTGTAATTTTTCGGGATGCATTTGCAGTACTTGGAATGTTTCTGACTGTTCTTCACACCAAATACGGCAATTTTATTTGTTCAGGTATCCATTTAACCAGAAATGAGTCATGGTTATATTATGTACCATGTACATGAACATGTTTAACAGTAACATGTTACACAAAAACAGCTGAGCTGTCAAAAAAAGTGTTACCGAAATAGTTGCTAAAATATAAATAAAGTTCATAAAAGCTATTTCAATAAACATTTAAACCAGTGGTGGGCACAGTCAATGGATTGGTAAATTGTGCATGTGTTGAGCTTGCGAGCTACCCACCAAACAAAAATCCAAGCGTTTGAAAGATAATGGTACATTATATATTTCCACATAAGTACCATTATTTTCTAAGTTGAAAAAAACGTTGATTACGTAAAATTATTAATTAAAAATAAAACTTTTTCTAAGCAAACAGTCAAATGAAAAAAATTAAAAAAGATAGACAATAAGTTGCTATGTTTTCCATTCAAGAAAAAAATATATAAAAGAATGGTTGTTTGCTGGAGCATAACACTGAATATCCGCCAAAAAAAAATACGAGGTTGGATGTATCAAACATAATAAGCTTTCATATTTGTCGGCATGGAAGATCATTTTTATATGGGAAACATATTCAAAATATTTTTTATAAGATTTTACACAGACTAATAAATAAAACTAAGTGTATTACTAAATAAGGAGGATTCGTATAGTCCGTTATTGGAGAAAACTTGTATAAAAGGCATTGTATGTTGTCGAAAACATTGCTTATGACAAAATATTTTTCGCATATCATCATGACTGAAATTGTTCGCTGAACAAATATTCTGGAAAAAAATTTAAAAAAATTCGTAAGCATCCGCCTGATATTCATTCGTCGCTGTCTCATCGACGACTAAATTAAAGAGGGTAAGAATACGTGTGACAGCCATACCCAAATACGGGCGGAAAGCGGAACGTTTTTTTCCGCTGAGCTTTAACGCTGAAATGCCATACCTAAACAAAAGCGGCAGCGTTATGTAAAAAAACAATAAAAATAGGGTTATCAAACAAACAAATTAAACAACCCTGATTATTTTAATAGCTGGACGGACGACATTTGTGATTTTGTTATTGAAATTTTGTACAAATTACAAACGTGCATACATATGTATGTATATAATCATATTGTAAATATTTTCTTACCACCATTTTCTAATAAGAAGTGCACAAATTTTTTCTTTTATTATATATTTCAGTTTTGTAAATCTTTGCTCTTTTTTTCTGGTTACAATTCTCTTCTTTTGCAACCAACTTCATTAGAAAACGCTCTGTCAAAATCGGATTTTCCAATAGCAAAGCGTTGCCGCAGCGTTGCCACCGCGTTGTTTCGGTATGCTCCATACAAAATGTATGGACATGAGAACGTTTGACAGCTAAAAAACGCTTGCCGCGCGTATTTAGGGATGGCAGTGAATGATCTCAGCACAATTGTGCTATGATACGCCCATATCTGTTATAAATCTTTTTTTTATACCTTCCAAAAAAGAATTGGAGGGAAATTCACTTTGTCATTCCGTATGTAACGCTTAGAGTACATATATTCTTGATCAGTAATGAGATCTAAGACAACCTAGCCATGTCCGTTCGTCTGTGGGAATCACGATTCAGTCCAAACGAAAACACCGTTGAAATTTGGTATAAATATATCTTGATAGCACTCGTCAAGTTCGTAAATGGACTGAATCATACCAGAGCGAAATAAGTTACGCTAAGAAGAACTAAACCAACCTATAAGAAAAACAACATAATATTTTAAGTTTTTCTTTTTTGTAAGTTTTTTATTTGTAAATTTTACAAATGATATATTTTTATGCCAAAGAAAATCAAACACGATAAACTTGGAGCCATTAAATAAAAAAAAAATTAATTTTTGGACCGCGACCCCTCTTTGAGCTATTATATGCAAAAATTTAACAAATTAAATTACTTATATGATGAAGCTGAGACGTAACCTGATCCTCCTCTGTCCTACCTCTTCTTCCCCTTTGCCCACCTCATGACCCTGTAAAAAAAATTGTTTTCTACACTTTACTACCCGAAAATTTTTGCTGGGCGTTGAAGGTACATATTATATGAAAAAATTGTTTAAATATCTAACAAATTCTATTCTTTAAGCCAACATTCCTTAAAAATTTTATTTATTAGATTTAACGACGAAGGTAATATGATCTTCCCCTGCCCTACTTCTCCACCCCCTTTGGGTCCTAAATTACCTTATAAAAAAATTTTCTGCACCTAACTAATCGAAAATTTAGTTTTTAAGTTTTTACGATTGACCCTGTATAGCGTTTTAAAATTGGGCACAGAAATGTCTTAAAGCAACTGTTTCTCAGCAGCTTAAACATTTTTAACTTATCTCATTCCCTTTTTTGCACGTTGATTTAAAATATTAATACTAAATATTTGAAGGGTATTTAAGATTCGACCCGGTCGAATATAACGCTTTTACTTATTTGTTATCCACTGGATTTCTAATTGTATAAAGGTGTAGAAAAATAAAATAGGTTCATATCGAATATAATTTATTTGTTGGGTTTGTTTTCCATAAGTTTCAAACCTACTATGCTTATTCTGCTGTTATTTTTGAAAATAATTTGTAAATTTTGAGATGGTTTTTGAAAGTATGTATGTGCATAAGATAAGAGGTTTGTAACTTTTCAAAACTGTCGTTGAAGTTTACTGATGATTTGGTAAAGCACCAATGAAATGCATATAGATATTGCTTAACTATCAAAAAATAAATTTCTTTTGAAATTTATTATGACAATATGTTAAATAGTAAACTTTATAACAATTTGTATTTTCTAATACAAGTTTTGAAAATCCCCAAAGGTAAATAATTAACCTCGCACTCGATATTTTTCGCTGATGAGAAAGTGCAACTCAAAACAAGTCATTCTACTTACTCCGTACTGTATGATAAACATCAAAAGGTTCCCTGATATGGTCATATACAGAATACAAATGTCTTGCAAAACTATTTGATATAAAATTCTACTATATCTCTTAATACACTAAAGTCAAAATATTTTGTAAATACATACATCATTTCCAAAGTATACATTAATTTTTTTAAAAGTATTTGCTGCATCTGGCGGATTCATAAAATAAAGTTGTATATTTTCTTCGTAGAGCATATAGAAATTATCATAACTTTATCTATATGTATGTGTGTATATGACGGTAAAGTTGTCCCATCTCTCTGAATTTCACGAGTACTAGTGATTAATTTCGTATTTTTCTTCAGTGATACCAATAAACTTTCGGTTTAATTATTAAAAAGACTTATTATAATTTTGGCTATTTAAAGTAAATCCAAAATAAAACCGCTTAAGCTAACAATTCCCCTTTGGGTCCCATGCCAGTTCATAAGTAATTCAGTGTAGAATAAATCTGGATAATTAGTATGGTCTCACCGCTTTCTAAACACACAAAGAGAAATAAATCACTATTTTTATGTCGATAAAAACACAGGCTTACCAACAGAATTTGCTTTATTTTATGCTTCAAATCCTATTAACTGAAATTGTATAATAAAAAAAATTCTTTTAACATACAATATGGTACTTAGTTGCAGCTACTACTCTGACCGTACAAAAGTTTCTTGTATGGCGTTTATAGACAATTGGTCCCAGTGGGTTATTTACCGCTTACACTTTACAATAATCGCCATCGTCAGCACAAGCAACGTTGCTAGTGCACAATGGGGCCGCTCACAAGAGTAATATATTTTAACCACTGGCAGAGAATATTTATCCGTAGAATCATCAGATTTGTGTATAAAAATTACTTGGAAAAATATAGTATGTTAACATCATGTTATAATGTTCGTTTTCACTATTGATTTCACTGTTGGCATATTATGTGAATTCGTGTTTCCACTACAGCATATTTTTAGAAACGAATAATTTAGAGAGGACAACCAGTAAAAATGAGGAATGAGCTCAGCTATCAAGGATGCAAAACGAGATTTTACAATTGTATTAATATTCAAGGAAAAGTATGCCACAATTTGTCTAATACTCGTAAAATACATTTTTCAAATATTTTATTAAAAATTAAATAAAACAGTACATTAGACATCATTTGTGCATATATTAACAATTACAAAATGTTACATTGCCCTAAATACTCAGATGACAGCAAGTTACCGATTACGACCTGTTAGAATACATGTGTTTATATGAGAATGGTTATTTTCACGGTTACATAGCGTAGTCAAATTAAACAAGTAAAGTGCTACATATATTCGGCTGTGCTAAAACAGGAAGTGGGTTTAATTAAAAGATGTAACATAGTTTTACTTGAGAAAACAATTTAAATTTTTAAACTTTTTGGTCACTTTCATGTATCATAAAATATGTTATTTGTCAAACCCCTGAGTCGAAATTTTGAGTTTTTAAAATTTTAATACCAATTTTGTTCTTCCTGAATTATAAAATAGTTTTAATTAGCAAAACAACAACGTCAATTGCCTATTTGGTTACTTTTATATATTTCAATATCCCAACACTGGAAACGAAATTTAAATTTTTTTTACCAATGCAACTCTTAATGAGGCATGAAATAGTTTTATTTAAGCAAAACTTAATATTTGTAACCATTTAGGTTATTTTTATGTACCACAAAATATTGCAGTTATCCAACTCTGGAATCTAAATTTTAATTTTTTTAAAATTTTTGATACCAATTTTGTTTTTCCTGAACTAAAAAATAATTTTAATTAGTAAAAAAACAACGTCAATTGCCTATTTGGTTAATTTTATTTATAAAAAAAATTCAATTTCCCAACCCTGGAACCGAAATTTAAATTTTTTAAAATTTTTTTAATCAGTGCAAATCTTCATGATGATGATGCATATCATATCAATCCTCCTTATCAATTATTTATTAATTTCTTCTTTCTGTGTCTTGTGGTGTATTATGATGTGGTGTTTGATACCCAAATACTTGTAGTGTTCGTTCCTTCTAAGTGGCGTTATACTCACTAGTTCCGCAGCTACAAAGTTTTGGGTGCTTACATATTTTCCCCTGGCTACATTTTGCGATTTAAATTTTTGTATTCCGAATTTCATCTTGATATCTTTTGAGAACATTTCTACTATTCTTAATAACTTGTTTCGTGCTCGCATGAATTTTTTTTTTTATCATGGACCAGCACTCAGGGGATGACCCCCTATATATGCAATGCATTGCGCCGGATCTGAAAACGTGGGGATAGTATTGAAGGGACAGATTAGGAAAGATGAGAAGACAGACAGTTTTTTTTTGTAGCTATTTCAACCTTACTAACACGCACTAATGCTGATCAGAAGAATTCAACACAATATTTCATGACTCAGCGCCGGCTCGAACTCAGGACCCTCCGCTTCATAGTCCGTGTTCTACTACTTCAGCCAACAGCACCCACATCCTTATAAAAACAGTGCGAAATTATATCTGTTCCAGGACCAAGTTTATAGTCATATTGGCTTTGTTGGTGTTTGTGTGTGTGGTATAAAATGTATGAAATAAAATAAAAACACAATCGGGCATGTGATGGAAATCGCTAATCGCATGAAATAAAGCGTTTTCGATTTGAAGTCACAAAATTGGTGTGCTGGAGTTCGCAATCGCTCAAAATCGTTCAAAAAAAATTGGCGTTTTTCAAGTCGCATGTGATTCGACAATCGTGCGATTCACAGCAAGTGCTATAACTAGTAAAAATTGAAGATGGCGAAGACTATGTTTAACCTACCCGTTAGCGGTTTATAGCAAAGGAATAATATTTGGATCCCAACAGAGAATTCCAATAAAATACATAGACGGTAAACTAATAAGTTAATAATATAAACAAAGATATCAAACGTAAAATTCAGCTTAAACATTCCCGACCACCTTGCAGGAACATAGTTACATGCAAGACAGTGAATTTTAAGTATAAATAATAAAGTAAATACTTCGATATAAAAGTAAATACTTCGAACTGTGTTAAAGCACGATATTAAAACGGGGATTGGCCAGAAATTACCCACCCAAATATCGTGTGTTGGGCCATCAGACAACCCGGACTCGTCGTTGATTGGCCTGTAAATACTTGGGCAACTACTTCTGGCTTCAAAACCAGTGCCACCTGACCGGAGTGGTAAAATGTGGGATCCGCCAACTTGAAATCAGGAAATTAATTTCCAATTGTTGGCGATACGTCTTCGACGGGCGTTTTTACACCCCGCATCGCAGAAACTTTAGCGGTTAAAGAAATCCGCTTTAATGGGTCATAAACCGATTCAATATTCACACGACAATATGAATCTGCAACAAGAATCATTAATCGCTGCACCAAATGTTGGCAAATATAGCTGTGGCTGCAGCAATTTCACCTGAAATGTTGGTGAGAACGCTATCACGTGGCGAAGAGGCAGCATAGGCCCTGCCGACGTGCTTGAGAGCGGCCGTGAAGAAGCAGGCACTGGCTTCGATTTTATGGTGGAAGATTTTTTGTCTTTCGCACCCGGAGAATGCAGCAGTGTTATGTTCACCCTGACATTTACTACACTTTCGAGTGCTAGGACATTCTTTCGTCGTGTTCTGACAACAGGTGCTCTAACAAACAGAGCGAGCAGTAACCAAAAGTAGGGTTATGTCGCAATTTTTTGTCATGGGCCAAGCGTTTGAACCGTAGGCACCCTCGTAAGGAATGCGGTTTCTTGCAAAGTTTGCATTGCTTGGCCTCAACCTTTTCCACTACTTTCGGCGACGTCGACGAGTCGGAGTTGTCAATAGGCTGGCGTTTGCCGGCGACTTCGATGGTATTCGTTGAAGAGGCAGGACCATCTGCCTTGGTAAGGACCGCAGAAGCCCCTTCAGACAGTGGTGCCTCCAATGATGGGCCCGATACTTCCATCGCCTCTTCGTATTCTTCTAGCAATACAGCTTCCGAAAAAATTGGTAAAGCGTCCATATTACTAGGAAAGAATGAAGTTTAGTAAATGCAATAAAATTAGGTGGTCAAAATGACCAGTTCTGCAATTGGTCGTCTTACAATCCCATTTTGTGTTCGAACGTCGGCGACGCAAACATGATCATCTGTACCGGGATACGATTTCACGACGAGACCTAGCTTCCAGGCAGTGGGCGAAAGTTGCTAATGACGAATAGCAACTAAATCATTTACAGCTATATAACGCTCAGGACATTTCAATTTATAACGTTTATGCAAATTCTGCAAATATTCTTCTTTCCATCGGCAACAGAAATCATGCGTACGTGCTTTAACTTTGCGGTATCTATTTATCAAACCTATTGCTGACACATATTTTGAATGTCCAGGGGGCGGCAATATTGGCCCGCCTACTAAAAAATGACCCGGAGTAAGAGCCACTGGCTCATTGGGATTATCTGACATACTGGGCGCGAATTTAGGCACGCCTCTCGCGAGAACAGTCGAAAGCTCCTCAAATGTTTACTTAACAGATTGAGCCTCCTTGCGAAAATGATGTTTAAAACTTTTAACAGCCGCCTCCCAGAGTCCCCCATATGGGGCTCACCAGATGGGATAAACCGCCGCGAAATACCCTGAACTCCAAATGTGGAACACATACGAGCCTGACTTTCCTTCAAAGAAGTGCGAAAAGCGTTTTCAATCTCTCGAGAAGCACCTACGAAATTTGTGCCATTGTCAGAAAATACTGTTTGTGGATCCGGAAATCCGTCGTAGCTTCTAAATGGACTGCCTTGGTGGAGAAACATACAAAGATGACTTTTTTGTTCGACATGATCGACCTGTAAAACTCCTCAGGTCAAAAGGACCTGCGAAATCCACGCCAGTAGTGGTAAAAGGACGATCTAAAGTAGTTTGCTCTGGAGGAAGTGCCGCCATGATCTGATTGCATGTGCGTTTCCTATCAAAAATGCAACGTTTGCAGCGGTTCACTACAGTGCGAACCAACACCTTGAGCCGTGGGACCTAGTATTCAATGCGTATAATCCGCAGCATCACCTGATTCCCGCCATGAATCGAAATCATAAGTACAAACTCTGACAACAACATCGTAAACTTACTTGAATATGGTAGAATAATTGGATGTTTTTCAGTGTAGGATAAAGGGGGAGATTTCACCAAACGACCATTCAACCTCATTACTCCATTGATGTCCAAAAAGGGACTGAGGGACTGTAACGAACTTTTTGCGGAAATCGATTTTTTCAACAGAAGACACTGATATTCCTCAGTATAATGAACTTTTTGAGCCAAAATCACCAATCTCAATTTCACCTTCGATATTTCTTCACTTGAAATCGTTGTCGACTCAGAAGTATACTTGCTCCTATGTGCAGAATGTGTCCCATAGTAAAAATGAAACAAATATGATATCACTCTGAGAGCACGATCAAGCTTAGAAAATCTATTCAACACATCTTCGAAATCTGAAAGGAACACTGCATGCGTCTTAACAGCTCTGGCCTCGACATCTGTGTCCATAGGCGAAATATCCTTTATGGTCCAATTAGACTTAGCATTAGGCAGCCACGTCGGTTCATGCCACCAGAGATCACTTCCCGCCAGATCCGAAGGTGAAACTCCTCTACTAGCTAAATCCGCTGGATTATCTTCCGACCTAACATGATACCAGTTGTGTTTTCCGACTTTCTCCTGAATTCTGCACACTCTATTAGCAACAAACGTTGTCCAACTACTTGGCGTTTTCCTCAAACAACAAAGCACAATACACCTGTCTGATTGGAACACCAATTTCGCTACTCACTGTTTTTAAAAGCTCAGAAGCCAAAACTGCTCCACAAAGTTCCAGCCGAGGCAAAGAAATAGATTTAATAGGAGCGACTTTCGTTTTACAAGACAGTGAATGTGCATAAATTTGGCCAAATGCTTTAATGCGAATATAAATTGCCCCCGCGTATGCTCTTTCCTAGGCGTCGGAAAAAACATGAATTTTCGCTACAGTATCTGGAGAATAATGTACCCATCGCGGTATCCGAATACTGTTTACATCCTTATAAAAATCAACGAATTTTCTTCATTCCCTTTCCGTTGACGAGAGCAAGAAATCATCCCAATCAATATTGTCGAGCCAAATCTTCTGCATAATCATTTTTGCCATAACAATTTTGCAATCGTAGACAAACCCTCTCTTTTTGTATACCTAGACCTTTCAGCAATGGGCTCCACTTTGAAATAAAATGAATCCAATTGAGCATTCCACTGAATACCCAGTGTCTTCGAACTACTAGACTCCACAAAGGTCAAAAGCTTTGAATCCACCAAGTAATCTGGCGGTCATCATCAACAATTTTGATCTAATTTGATGTCCATTTCCTCAATTCAAATTTAGCTGACGACAAAACAGTTCTTAGTTCATCCCGGGCCCCCAAATATGTCATCAACATACATATCCTTGCGTAAAATATTAGCAGCAAGTGGGTACTCAGCCTCCGAATCCTCTGCCAACTGTAACAATGTCCTTATGGCTAAGTAAGGAGCGCAGTTGACACCAAACGTTACCGTTTGCAACTCACACGTCATTACCTCTTCCACGGGAGAAGATCGAAAAAGAATACGCTGAAATGGCGTATGAGCGGGATCGAGACGAATCTGTCTATACATCTGAGTAATATCGCAGTTAAATACATATCGAAACAGCCTGCAAAGCAAAATCAACAGAACTGTATCTGATAGCAAAGTGGGTCCCACATAAAAGCAATCATTTAGACTATTTTCAAGTTCTGTTCGATGCATTAAACACCACACGCAATCTTGTGGTCTTCCTGTCGGGCCTAATCACTGGGTGATGAGGAAGGTAACACGAAAGAGAAGTCTTAGCAAAATTATCTGATACAGGTTTCATATGACCTAAAGTTAAATATTCTTCAACCACATCATCATATAGTTCCTTGACATTAGGTTTAGGCAGCAAGGAGGACTCATTTTTCAAGAATTGTGCCATGGCATTCTGTTTCGAAAAGCCTAAACTGATAGAATGAGGAAATTCCGGCTTAAAAGGTAGCATCACTACATAACGACCGTCGGAGTCGCGCCGCGTCGTTTTCCTATAATTATCCTCACAAAATTTATCCATCGGTGAAACAATTTTCCTTTTCGGAGTTTCTTCAAGTTCCCAGAAGCGAAGTAGATTTCCATTTAAATTGTCTTCCAGAGACGCCTCTATTGTGGTCGAATAAACCTGAACGCGTGATTCCTGAACAGATCCTGTAACAATCCACCCGAATACAGTCCGTTGCGCCACAAAAGATCCGAAAATATCACGAATAATTTCGCCCAAAAAAATCTGTGGATAAGGGAGAACCAATTTTCTCTAGTAGTGGCAGAAAGAGTTTGATTAATTGCTGAAACTCTGGCATTCGTAGAATGTGAAAATAGTTTCAAGCGAATCTGTAAATGCTCAGAGATGTAAGATGACTCTGAAGCTGGGTCAATCAATGCTCGAGCTGGGTAAGTCATACCATTATTAACAATATTCACCATAGCTGTTCCCAGAAGCACTTCTCGGTTCTGAGAGACATAAAATACCTGTCGAGTAGGATTACTGTTCAAAGATATGCCACTCGATGTAGAACGCAGGGAGTAATCTACTTGAGCATTCTGGGCCAAATTGCCAGACGTGGTAGCAAAATTATCCCTAGGCGCAACTTCCGAGGTAGCATTATCTCGATGTAGTAAAGTATGATGCCTTTTATTGCAAATACTGTAATTAAAAGCACTCTTGCAACTCTTCCCTTCATGTTCACGTGATAAGCAATTCACACAACAATGAAATTTTTTCACCGTTGAAAATCGTTCCGAAATTGAAGAATTTTCGAACCGCTTACATCCTCTCATGAGGTGTCGCAAATTCCGACATAAAACACAAGACGTAGAAGCAGAAGCAGAATTTACAAAATGATCCCTGGCCCTATGACCCGAATTTTTTACAGCTTGCTGGGAATCTTTAAGATCATGAACGCACTCTAAAGTCTGAATCCTTTCCGTCAGAAATTCATTGAAACTTTTCCACGAGGACAAAACCGATTTATTACGAACACTTAGTTCCCATAAACTACGGGTAGAAGTTTTCCTTTCGTTGAATCGAAAGGAAAATTAAAATAGGATCCCAATTGTCTGCTGAAACTTTGTAATCAGAAAGCGATGTGAGACGATTATTAATACCGCGCTGCAAAGTTTTTAAACCGGCAGTAGATTCCTTATCAACGGAGGGAAGGTTAAACAATAATTTCAATTGGGTATTAACCAACATACGAGGATGTTCATATGTCTCCTTAAGGTTTCGCCAAGCAACATCAAACCCTTCGTTACTTAACGGGCACATAGACACGATTTCATTCGCTTCACCGGCGGTTTTACGTATTAAATAGCAAACACGTTCTATATTACTAAGACGCGAACTATTTATATATATGGCTGTAAATAAATCTCTAAATGCAGGCCATGATATATAATCTCCTTCAAATGTTTTTACATCACAAGGAGGTAATGTTAAATTATGTTCTGAGTTGCCGAAGTGTGAGTTTTTAACAGAAGATTCATTTACTTTTGGCGTGTTAACCTCCAAATATTGAGACTTTTCATTAATCAAGGCTAAACAATTAAGGTAAGCCATATAAGTACTCTGATATATAGAAGGAGCCACATTTACATCTTCAGAGTTCACTTTTGCATTATCGTCAACATAGTCGACCCACCCTTCATATGCATCCTTAACGTTTTTCCATAAATTCTTTAATTCGTCGCGTTGACAATCATTAAAATTTGCTGCGAATTTAATGAGGGAATCCGATACGCGCGTAAATTTATTTAAATATTTATTCGCCATGATTTAGTTTTGAATATATAAATTAATCGCAAATTTATGGTAGAAAATTAATGCACACACGATATAATAGTCAAAGTGATCAACGGTAGGGTGTATACCAAATAAAGTATAAAAACCAAGATGAACAAATAAACAACTAATTAATTATAAATTAAATATAATTATAAATTAAAGCAAAAAGAAACTCACACTTGTTTTTGCACTCAGTTATAATAATATATAAATTATAATAAATATTATTTAATTTAATTGTCATAATTTAACACTCAGTAATTTAACATAGAAAGTGCTAATATATCATAAAAAAATTATTTTTATTTGCAATTCCGTCTGTCCATGTAAATAAAACCACAGAAGATTTTTTTCGTACCGACCGAAAATTAATTAAAACAAACGTCAAAAATAATGGTAAGTTATTTCTACTAATGAGGGATGAAACGCATATATACAAGTGTATAATATGTATGTGTATTTTATGTCTTTTATTACCTTACACACTTTTTCTTTTTTCACTTTAACACAATTAAAATAAGAATTTATTTTACGCACCTTTAATTTAAATGTTCGATATTTTCCAAATAAACGAAGAATATTTTGGTGGTTTTGATGAATTCTCAACGATGAAATTCCTTGATGTAAGTGATAAAAAGAAAATACGATGAGTTAATTTCGTACAAAAATTTCCAAGAAATCCGGCTCAGAGGATTAAATGTTTGGTATAAAATTTATGAAATAAAATAAAATCACAATATTTTAATTCGAATTTGTGATATGAGTTCCTTTATTTTTTCAACTCTTTGTTACCTTGAATAGCGATATATGGTTCCGAAAAAGTTCAGAAAGCAAGTGCTATAACTATTAAAAATTGAAGATGGCGAAGACAATGTTTAACCTACCCGATAGCGGTTTACTCGTTGGAATCCAAGAAAATATTCCAGCCAAACAATGTTGATAACAAAGGAATAATATTTGGATCCCAACAGAGAATTCCAATAAAATACATAGATGGTAAAGTAATCAGTTAATAATATAAACAAAGACATCAAACGTAAAATTTAGCTTAAACAGTTGGAATAGAGTTAAAAGAGAATTTATTGCTATTACAGAATATTAAGGGGCTAATGGAATCGCCTTGGTGTATTCCATGCAGAATTTTTATTGGCTGTGACACAACCATGCAGTCAACCAGGTATAAATTTTATATATCTTTAGCACTTCTAGGAGCTTTCTGAATATTTTGGAAGCTTCTGTTTGACTGTATTTAGCAGTTGTTCTATGGTGTGGTGTGATGGGTCGAGTTATTTGTGAATTAAGTTTCTACGCCTGATATTGTTGAGTTTAACTTCTGTTATCCAGCCAGTCTTATTGACGCCGAATCCAGTGAGAAAGCCTAGATATTTCCTGATGTCATCTATCTTTGCCATCCTGGTTGAGGATATGGTTGTTTGCCCTAGTGATCGCTATTTCAGCATATTCTTTGCTGCTGTGCGTTATTGTTAATGTCGTTTCCATTTCATGAAAGTTCCGTAATTTTTATAAACTTTGTTATCGTATATACCCTGCAGTAGACGAGTCCGACTATACGGCTGTAGTTGATATTGGGGATGATCTCTGATGGTAGTAGTTCTTTTTTAATTATGGACTTTTGTTTTGTGCAATCTTTTGTTCTAAGTGCTGTTAACCTCTTGCGCATTTATATCTATGCAACGAATTGGTGGATTAGTTCCTATATTATCTTGCTGTATTTGGTTAATGCTAGTATCTCGATGACTTGGTATTATGTGGGCCGCTTGAGCATGTTGATTTCGTTCTGATATTTGCTGTGGTTGATGATTATTAACAAGGGCTTGAATGCTGTTAATGCTCGATCGAATCTGTTTCCGTACTATTGGAGGTATCAAATTGTTTCTAACTATTGTGGCTCTTCTATCTTCAATGTTTTGCTGCGTAAGGTGGCTAAGGTGAGGGTACTGTTGTATAAATATACACTACATATGCTGCCTGTATTTTACTAAATTTGGTAGGGTTTAAGTACGGACACGTTGATTTCGTGGGTCCATTTGATTCTATGCCGAGGCATCCCTGTTTGGGTGACCTCATTATGACCAGGAGTAGCACTTTCGGTAAGTGAAGCTCTTGTTATATTCTGACTACTTTGTTCTGTCGACTGTATTTCGGGATTTCACCGACCGGATCGTCAATTATGATCCGGTCGCTCACAATGTTACCGGTTCCAGGACCAGCCCCAGTAGAGGCGCCCTCCTCAGGCAATCGCACTTCATATATCTATTCATTTTATTATTTGCACCATGTAAATGGGTTCCCTTGACAGGGCCCCGATACTGTAGGTTACGTAAAATAAATGTAGAACTTAATCTTATTAGTATTCTTGTTTGTATTATTTTTTTATTGCTATTAATAATAATAATAATCACTATTATTTCTATTATTGTAATCGATCCCACTGTGCGTTGTATGTAGACCTCATCGTCATCGTTATATTCAATATACAAATTATGGCATTACACACACAAAATTTGTAATACAACGACAACATTGGAAGAAGTGGCAGCATCACAAGATAAATACATAAATTGATGCTGATAACAACGTAGGAAAGACCAGAAGCACAAAAAAGTAAATATACATGGAGAAAAATACATAGTAGGCAAAAATGTATGTAAGTGTATTAATTTGGGTGTCACCGAGTTATTAATATTGACTTTTAATGGATTATAAAGAACGTCAGTGAGCTTATTGTGCCGGCAATATTGCTTATTGCTAAGCTGTGCTAATAATGATTTAATCGGTTTCTTGTGCTGCATAACTGAATTAGTCTCAAAGCAAATTAAAAATCACTCCCATGCATTTTTTAATTATTTATGGAGAGAAATTGAATACATATCTAAATAAGTAGTCGGACTTTTGAATTCACAAATATCCTTCCTGCATGTGTAGCATCAACCCGTAAAAGCAAAATTGAAATGACTGTATTTTGTACAACAGCAGTTTGCATGTTGACTATACTGTATATAATGTTTGTGTATGTGTGCTTATGTGGTATGATTGCATGAATCCTTGTATGGTTACATTCACATGGATGTGTTGATAGTAGTGTAAGTAAGACCACATGTAGCCTTATTTCTTTATATTTACTTTCATGTTTTGCTTTTTTTTGGTTAGGTTACAAAATATCCTCAAGCTAAATACAAAAATAAAATACACAAACACTAACACACACATACGAGTACACAATTGTAATTGCTGTTACAAAACTTGAATAATTTTTGATATCTCTGTACGTATGTTGTTCGAATACACATGCACACGTACTCATACACCAAACATTCATAAATTTACCCAGTATTCTTGTATATTTAAGTTTTTGCATTATTTTGTTTGTAACTACTTGTTCTACAGGCGTATCTTATGAGCACAAAGATATGAATGAAAATACATTAAGGGCTGAGAAAATGTATTTTCAAACAAAACATTCTATTTATTCTATTTAAAAGGGCTATTACAGATTTACAAAGTTTTTAGGCAATCAATCGTTCAATAAACGAAATACTGTACTCACAATTGGTAAATTTTACAACCCATTTACTTCAAGTGCGTGATTTCTAAAATGGTTTTCGTCGATCCCTACGTGCTGATGAAGGTTACAGCTGTTCATAATGATCCATTCGAATTGTATGGGAGTTAAAAATAATTGCAAATCACATGAGAACAACAATTTAAAAGCATCTAAACGAAATCCAATCAAATAAAATTGTGGATATACTATGTTTTTCACATACTGCATATAACACTACTGAAATGTATTGTTATTAGCAGCATAAATGTCAATAAGATTCCACATATTGTAAATTTATTTATGGACCATAGCAAAGTCATTAGATCGCTTTTCCAAATCTGCACAACTAAAGGAAAAACCAATTAATTTAATAATTGAATATTCGGCAATTGGGAGGAAGTTTCATTAAACTCTTTCTATTTTTTATACGGCTGAAAGCGCTTTTGATGTGACAAATAGTTAAAAATATAATGGTAGGCGAATCGTATGATCTCTGTGTCCAACTCACATTCAATCCACCTGCGATGACCAAGTCTTTAAATCGCTCATGTAGAATGTCAATATCATACAATTTAGAGCAAAAGAAATTGTAACACACACCAAACAAGTGAACGGCGAAAGTCAGGCAGCCTCGTTCTTAAGGATATATAAACGCGCTTGGGCCATAACCATGCTACCTCGAGAATTACTCGCAGTTAGATGGATAGATTTACGTTCCAGCAAACAATGAACTTAGGCCCATGCAAAGACAAGATGGCAGATGTGCGGAAATTATAGCTGCTATATGCGAGAATGTGCGTGAGAATCCGAGACAGTCGATTTCGAGTCACTCGGAAGAACTCGGCTCTTCGAATTGGCTTGCGCCAGCATCCTTATAAAATTTAGCTGACGTGCGTGTACTGACTGGGCATTAATAAGCCTTGCAACCAAATATAAATTTCGATCATATCACATTATTTTTTGTACTTAAATTCAAATCGAAGAAGGCAATCCTATGATTTCCTTTTATTAATAAAGGTACGAATTTCGGTTCTTTTTTTAAATATTTTCATTTAGAAAGAGATTCTAAAGTAAACTGCACGGAATGTCGAATTGACACTATGATTACACTATGAAACAAATTCAGGTTAGCAAAAGTTAGGTCGATTCTGAGAATGAGGGGTGAAAACAGAGACTTAATTAGAAGACCCGTATCGCGGCGTTTGTTTATGTTAGTTAGAATTCGAAAACAAAGTGTTGTTGGAACGAAGTTCCTTATGGGACGATGCAGAGTGGTACCTAACCGGGAAAAAACGCCCGTACCGAAAGATTTTTGGTTTTAAAATCAATGTTTAAGACATATGAATAATACGATTCCATACAAATAAATATTGGGAACAAAATTGATTCGTATTTTTGTTGGTCGACGAAAAACAAACAATAAAAAATGTATACCCGAATAACACTGTGGAACAAAATCAGGTTAGCAAAAGTTAGGTCGAGTCTGAGAGTGAGGGGTTAGTTCGAATTTTTTGTTAATCGAAGGCTGATTAATTTTTTTTAATCGAAGGTCAATTAAAAACCAAACTCGAACTAACATAAAAAAAAGCCGCGATACGGGTCTTCTAATTTAGCCTCTATTTTCACCCCTCACTCTCAGAATCGACCTAACTTTTGCTAACCTGAATTTGTTCCTCAGTGTTATTCGAGACCAACTACGAAGTAACCATCAGAGACCTAACCTCCTTAACTTCTCAGCAGTTGAGCATGCCGTCAATTCCATGTATAGTTGTTGCTGTTTCATCGCCCCAAATTTAATACAGCGACTAATCATGCAACTAAATACCATTTAAAAGAAAATTATTCCCAAGCTGTTTATTATTACGCGTTATATATTAAACCTCATATATATAAAGGGTCCGCCATCTAACGTTCTTTTCTTCAACTAGTGCTTATTTCGTGAATGGTAACACCTATCTCATGTCTGATTTGCCAGAAAATTAGTTTTATCCTTCCGCTGAACGAATATGGTTGTGTATACGCTTAAGCAGTGCTGGGAAATATTGCGACATTACTTTGAAAATCATGGTAATGTTGCAGAATGTGTGTGAAAATTGATTTTGGATGAAGAGAAGCATCGTCAGCTCCGTATGTTCGTTATTTTGTGAAAAAAGTGAACGAAACTGACATCATCAAACCAAAGCGTGAAAAGCCAAAAACATTGTGTACACCCGAGAATATTGCTGCTGTGGCAGAAAGTATGCGTGAAGCGCCATCAACATCAATTCACCGTCGTTCTCAACAATTGAACATTTCGAAAACATCATACAGAAGATGCCGATTTTGCCAAAAAACCATCTTTTCAGATGAAGCTCATTTTGATCTTGGCGGGTATATAAACAAGCAAAATTGTCACATTTGGGGCACAGAAAACCCGCACGCATACATTGAAAAGCCGACGCACCCAAAACGAGTCACTTTTTGGTGCGGATTTTGGTCCAGAGGCATAATTGGGCCATTTTTTTTTTCGAAAAAAAAAATGGCCGCTACAGTCAATGGCGATCATTATCGGGCCATGTTGAACGAATTTTTGTTAACAAAAATTGGAGAAAAGGATATTGGCAACATTTGGTTTCAACAGGACGGCGCTACGTGCCACACAACCGAGGCTACACTCGATGCTTTGCGCCCTGTTTTTGAAGATAGCCTTATCAGCCGCAGAGCTGATGTCGTTTGGCCACCTCGGAGCTGCGATTTGACACCGTTAGACTATTATTTGTGGGGTGCCGTCAAAGATAAGTGCTACGCCGACAAGCCAGAGACAATTGACGCTTTAAAGGACAATATTCGTGAAGCAATTGGTGAAATACAGCACACACAATCGATAATGTGCTCAAAAATTGGACCGATCGTGTAGGCTACGGCATGGCCATATATATATATATATATATATATATATATATGTATCTATACATATGTATATACATATATATGTATTTCTATAGTTTCATAAGTTACTGTCTAAATTCTAATATTATAAAATATAGCCCCATTATGTTCATTATGTCTCCCAAAGGGTTAAACATTTATATGTAGTGATTTTTGTGGATCTGTAAATAAAATAATAGTAAATGATATGTATGCATTCATACTTATTTCTTTATTAATAGACAGACAGCACCTGTATTTTGTAATTGGTGGTGCTGTTGGCTGAAGTGGTTAACACGAGACTACGAATTCGAATGTATATTGAATGAATATAGCGTCGAATTTTTCTGATCACCATTAGTGCATTAGTTGTGTTAACTGTTGTCGGTCGCCTGAGTGTTGTTCGTACATATAAAAGTAAATGTTTAATCAATGGTCCGAATTGTTGCTTCACGACGAAAAATAACTTTGTCACGAGTATATAATACCTATGTAGTTTGTTTGCGACATCAACAAATTTTCTTAAGATGTACGAAGCTTATCTTGCAATAAATAGAGCGATTATAAAACTTAACTACTACATGCAATATATTAGTGATGTGCCGAATGCCAATTTTTGATATTCGCGAATATGAATTCGATGGTCTGAAACAATATTAGTATAATATGTAATATTTAAAGACATTTAACATTATATATTTTTCTTGTTCCACCCAAGTATTTAGTTCCATTGTTACTTATGGTATGATCATTTGTAACAAAATTCTATGTTGATATCATTTAATATTATTTGGTCTTTGAATTGAAATGAAGTAACTTTTTCTAGTTTTACAACTTATTTTTTTAGTGTCAATATTATTTGATTAAATTTGATTTCAGCACAGAGATATTACAGAAAATTTAAAGCCACTATGAGAGATATGCATACATATTTATATACTTATGTACTTAATTGTTTCTTCCCAGTCCTTAAACACAAATTGTATGTACAACAACTTTATATCATAAATAACTCATATGTTTGCATTGTGTTTTACTCATTAACAAAATGAATGTGAAAGAGTTTGAGTGTAACGAGAGGGGTGTACAAAATTGACTGTATGATAAAACAAAATTCACCATAATTACAAAACGCGACTTGTTTCCTGTTTATTTTCCTCCCACTTTTTATAACCTTCACAAAAAAGTGAAAATGTATATATAGGTTTATCATTCCGTGTGTAATTTCTTCGATATCAATATAGGACCCCATTAAGTATATATATTCTGGATCCTTATGAATAGCGATGACGATTGAGCGATGTCCGTCTGTCTGTACGTGAAATCGGTTTTCCCAAGCCCCCAGTAGAGCTAGAGACTTCGTTCTTAGACCGTTGGATTGGAAATAAACTTAAATAGAGTGGCATTGAAATTCAGAAAGATCCGATGTTCGGTTCCAGAGCTGTGAAACTTACACCTATTTCTCGACGCAAAATTTATACCAAAAACCAATTATTTTTTTTATGTTCGTAAATTAAACCTATTTCGTGCTTTGGGAAGCCTCAATGGCCTATTACAAACTAAAAAAACAAAAATAAATTTTCCAGGGATGGAAAATTAAAAATTTTGTTTTCGGCCCATTCCGTATTTTGTAGAACATCTAGTAACTAAAATTGGTAAAAATTTTAAGTTTTTCTTTAACAAAACGTCTTTATACATTATGCATTGGCCAAAAAGAACATTTTTTAATTTAAAATTTTGCTTCCAGGGGTGGGAAATTTAATCTTTTTTATACGTGAAAGTAATCAAACAGGCAACTGATGTTTTTTTTTTGCTACCTTGAACTGTCTTATAATTTAGGAAGAACAAAATTGGTATCAAAAATTAAAAAAAAAATCAAAATTTCGAATCCAGGGTTGGAAAGTGCAATATTTTGTAGTACATGAAAGTGGCCAAATTGGTTAAAAATTGAAATTTTTCTTAAATAAAACTATTTTATACCTCAAGAAGACTTGCACTGATAAAAAATACAAAAATAAAATTTCGCTTCCAAGGTTGGGAAAATGAAAGCTTTTTTGGTACATGCAATATTTTGTAGTACATGTAATAACCAAAATTGTTATAAATTTTGAGTTTTTCTTAAACAAAATCACTTTATACTACATGAAGATTTGCATTGATAAAAAAAATTTTTAAAATTAAAATTTCGCTTGAAATTATTTTTATAAATAAAAGTAACCAAAAAGCCAACTAACGTCGGTTTTTTACTGATTAAAACTATTTTTTAATTCACGAAAAACAAAATTGCTATCAAATATTAAAACAAATCAAAATTTCGATTCCAGGGTTGGATAACTGCAATATTTTGTAGTACTGGAAGTGATCGAAATGGTTACAATTTTTAAGATTTTCTTAAATAAACCTCATTATTAAGAGTTGCATGAACCTCATTATTAAAATATTTTATGGTACATGAAAGTGACAAAAAGTTTAAAAATTCACTAAGAATTGCACTGGTAAAAAATAAAAATTCGCTTCCAGAGCTGGAAAATCGATATATCTGGTACATAAAAGTACCCACATAAATTCCAAATTTTGTTTTTTTAGTGAATTAAACCTATTTTATACTTCAGGAAGAATTAATTTGGTATTAAAAATTCGGTTCCAGGGTTGGAAAATCGAAATTTTTTAGTACATAAAAGTAGCCATGTAAGTTCCTTATTTTGGTTGTGTGTGAATGAAATCTTTTTAATACTTCGGAAAGAGTTAAATTGGTATTGAAGACCAAAATAACTAAAATCCAATTTCAGGGTTGGAATATGGACATTTTCTGATTCATAAAAGTAACCATATAATTTGTTATTTTTGATTTTTATGATGAATTATACCTACTTTATATATCAGGAGGAAATAAATTGGTATTAAAAACCAAAAAAATTTAAAAGACCATTCTACCGTTGGATAATTAGAACCTTTTGAAACGGATTTTTTCTTTTTGTTTGTAAATTAAACATATTTAAAATTTTTGAAAGACGTTCAGAGGTATTAGAAGTAAGAAGAGCCAAACATTTAGCTTCCTAACCAAAAAATTTAAACGTTGTCTTACATGTAAAAGTAACTGAAAACATCATTTTGTTTTTTTATACCTTTCACAAAAAAGTGAAAGGATATATATAGGTTTGTCATTCCGTGAGTAATTTCTTCAACATCGACATCGATGACGATTGAGCAATGTCCGTCTGTCTGTACGTGAAATCAGTTTTCCGAAGCCTCCAGAAGAGATATAGGCTTCGTTCTTGGACCGTTGGATGGGAAATAAACTTAAATAGAGTGGTATTTAAATTCAGAATGATCCGGTGTACGGTTCCAGAGCTGTGAAGCTTACACCTATTTCTCGACGCAAAATTTATACCAAAAACCAATTTTTTTTATGTTTGGAAATTAAACCAATTTCGTGCTTTGGGAAGCCTCAATGGCCTATTAAAAACTTAAAAAAAATAAAAAATATTTCCAAGGATGGAAAATGAAAAATTTTTTCTAGGGCCATTCCGTATTTTGTAGTACATGTAGTAACTAAAATTTTTAAAAATTTTAAGTTTTTCTTTATATGTCATGAAGATTTGCATTGACAAAAAAAAAACTTTTAAATTAAAATTTTGCTTCCAGGGGTGGGAAATTGAATTTTTTTTATACGTGAAAGTAATCAAACAGGCAATTGAGGTTTTTTTTGATACCTAAAACTATCTTATAATTTAGGAAGAACAAAATTGGTATCAAAAATTCAAAAAAAAAATCAAGATTTCGAATCCAGGGTCGGAAAGTGCAATATTTTGTTGTACCTGAAAGTGGCTGGGAAACTGAAAGTTTTTTTGGTACATGCAAAATATTGTAGAACATGAAATTGACAAAAATGTTTACTAATTTTAAGATTTTTGTGAATAAAACTACTTTATAAGTAATGGAAACTAGCATGGGTAAAAAAAGAAGACAAAAATTAAAGCTCCCAGGGATGGAAACTTGAAATTTTTTTTATACGTAAAAGTAACCAAAAAGCCAACTAACGTCGGATTTTTACTAATTAAAACTATTTTTTAATACAGGAAAAACAAAATTGTTATCAAATATTAAAACAAATCAAAATTTCGATTCCAGGGTTGGATAACTGCAATATTTTGTAGTTGATTCATAAAAGTAACCATATAATTTGTTATTTTTTAGATTTTTATGATGAATTATACCTACTATACATATCAGGAAGAAATAAATTGATATTAAAACCAAGAAAATCTAATATACGTAGAATAGTTGGACAATTAGAACCTTTTGGGGTACATGAAACGGATTTTTTCTTTTTGTTTGTAAATTAAACATATTTGATATTTTTGAGAGACGTTCAGAGGTATTAGAAGTAAGAAGAGCCAAACATTTAGCTTCCTAACCAAAAAATTTAAACGTTGTCTTAAATATAAAAGTAATTGATAACATCATTTTGTTTTTTTTTTAATAATTTTTTAATTAAAGCTACTTTCTGTTTTAGCAAGAAAGAAGGAAAGAAAGAAAGAAGAATTACATCTGTGAAGGGTATTTAAGATTCGGCACAGACGAATATAGCACTTTTACTTGGTTTTCTCCACATTAAATGAGAGTTTGAAAAAACTGTCTGTACCAGTATAAACTGTGTGGTTTTTTTTGTTTGTTTCATATTTCGTAACAATTTCTTTTGATACATGAAAGTACTTAAGCAAAAAATTATAATTTTGCTTAATGCGTATATTGTAAATAAATATGTGCATAAGTATACATAATATGTATGTATGCATGTATATTTCTCTGCATACGTATACAACCGGAACTAAATAATTTCTTAGGCATATACTTACATATATATACATGTTTTTGTTCATATGCAAATATAAATTAAAAAATGTTATCTCTTACAGCACAAGCAGCACTCATTACCTGGCTTTTACTCGGTATGATAATTCCATGTATGTGTATATAAGTACCGAATCAGCTTGTAGCAAACATTTTTGGGGTACGAATTGCAAGTCAAATTTTTAATTGGTAACCAGCTTCACCTTTTAATGAGTTAAAAATTACAATTAATTATAAAGATTTAATTTCAAATTATTATTTGTAAAATAACTTTTATGTACAATGGCATGTGTGCAGTCAATAAAATAACAATACACATTTATTATAGAAGATAACTTACGACCACCATTGCTGAGATCAATTGGAGCTGGTGCCCGCTTTCCAAAACTACAAGTCGCAAATCTACAACTACACAAAGCGTGTTCTTTCGCATTTAACCTGATGTGAGACTTGTGTTTTTTAGCTGTTTTGTAATCGTCGAACTTTAAAGCTAAGATCACACTACCGGCGTAATGTACCGATTTTCGTCGGCTCACTGAAATAAAGTTATAATTAATAAGCTAAATTTGCCTTATTTGTCAACTAATTGAAATATAACGAAACAATTGCACCATACTGCATTGTTAATAATGCCATATAGACTTATTCCAAAATTAATTAAGCAATAATGCAATTTTGGTTTAGCACTTATGACTTTATTGCAGTAAGCCGACAAAAATCGGTACATTGCGCCGATAGTGTAATCTTAGCTTAAGAATGTTTCCTAAACAATGTTTGCTTTCTACACTGGATTTTTCTGAATACCTTAACATTTTGTGTGGATAAACTTTTGTATATACCCGTATGTTGTAGTTATTCAGATTTTAGTATAAAACACATAAAAACTAATTATAATTTTCAAAAACTGTAGTTTCCCCATGATCCGAGTAGTATCTAATGTTCGCTAGCGGTGAATTTTGTTGGCTCCCCAAAACACTATGAAATTATAAAATATTAAGCTTTTTCTTAACTGTTTTGTTATATATATATATATATATGTATATATATATATATATATATATATATATATATATATATATATATATATATATATACATATATATATATATATATATATATATATATATATAAATATATATATATATATATATATATATATATATATATATATGTATATATATATATATATATATATATATATATATATATATATATATATATATGTATACATTTATATATATATATATATATATATATATATGAGTTTTCCAACAAAAACGCTGTTTTCTAAAGAAAATATACTAGATGCAGATGATTAAAATTTTTAATGTGGTGGTTTTGGATAAACCCAATTATTGGGAACGGCGAGGAATTGACAAATGATTAAAATTTTTAATGTGGTGGTTTTGGATAAACCCAATTATTGGGAACGGCGAGGAATTGACAAATTTGCATCTGCTTCAGCACTGTGGCTAATGGCTGCGATGGTTTCAGTTGAACGACCCGGTCGAACACGTGTTGGCGCATTTTGTATCGAGCCTGTCGACTGATATTTAACGACCAAATTCTTATATTGTCCGAAAATGTCACGAATTACCATTTTCATAGTGAATTTTAATACATATGCATAAACATATACATTTCCTTCTACATATACATATGCATATGCATATACATGTACATGTACATATACATATACATTAGGGTGGAGCGAAAACTTTTTTTTTCAAATTTTGTTTTCCCTGTATTATGAATCGAGGCTCTATATTCGTAAACAGGTATAAAAAAATTTTAGCTTTCTAGATGATGGTCTTGAGGTGGCGCAGAACGATTACATTTTTTTACCTTAGCCATTTATTGAAACACGAAATCATCAGATGAAAAAAAGTTTTATAATTATTTTTTTATAAATTTTTTATCTTTCATTTACGAGTATAAAACAAAATAACATATATTAATACATATTAATAAAAAATAATAATTATTAATTAACACACTCCTTGCCAGCCAAAAGAAGCTGCACTTGAAATAAAGTTTTGCTAATATATGTACTCATTTTTGGAAAAATTCAGATTTTGTTTCGAAAACAGGTATATCTTGCCTTGATTTAATTCTAGAACGTATAAAACCATCTCTATCTTTCGATCCACAAACAGATATTGAAGCTTCCGTGACAAGCTTGACACATCTTTCCACTGCTTGTGTATGACAAGGTAAATTCTCAATTTCAAGAAAGTCACTTTTCGAATAAACCAAATTTGAAATTTCTGTAGTACCATATTTCATAGTCATTGGAGGCTCCGTTATTTTCACATTCGCCCAATCTATCAAATCATTGTAATTTTCCGCATTTAATTGAAGCTCTGGAAGACATAACTGACGAACTATTTCTTTTGTCGGCTTTTTTCTTGATTCTAATATTCTTCGAACAGCTATTTCTCTTATAGGTAACGTATCATCTTGTAGCATAGCTAGCAGCATATTTTCTGAGTGTATAAAATATTAATTTCTCTGTATAGTTTCTAAAACAATGCTTTTAAGAGTATCACTTAAGTATAAGCTTCGCTTAACCATGTTGAAGACAGGAACTGGACCATATTTACAAAATTGCTTGGTTTTTATATCGAACCATGTTGGCGCGTAGACTTTCATAATGAAAATTGCTAGTTGCTTTAAGTTATCAGATGGATTGGAATTACCAATGTACAATCGAAGTATCCTATTAGCGCAAGTTAACCATCGGGAGTGTGCTAATTTTCCTGGTTCTCTACTAGCTAAGCTTGGCGAAACTAGGACTGTTGAAATGGCGCAACATATTTGGTATAAATATTTTTGATCAGGGGGCAAATTACGGCACTCGATATCGAACGAAATTTGTATTTAAATTGTATGGAAATTTCGCTCGATATCGAATGCGGTAATTTGGCCCCTGTACTTAAGATATTAATATTAATTTCTGGCATTACTGAGGGAATTTTTTCAAAACCTTGTGGTTTAAAATCCAGGCAGCTGAGGAGTTTTCTTCCTATACTGCCGAAAAAGCTATTAGGACCTGTGGTAGTTCCATCTTGATTTAAAAATAGATGACGCAGTAGTAGCTCATTTGCATGTAATAGGCACACAAACCATTGCAAAGGTCGTTTCAGATGTTTTTCTAATAATGGAATAACTCCTTTTTTACGTCCGATTGCTACCAATGAAGTATGAAATTTAAACTTTTCTTCCATAAAACTAACAATGTTATTCGCAATATTAGCTGCTTTTCCCGAGTCTATCGAGAAATGACCAATATATTCAGTAATAGTCTTCCGATGTGGTGCGTTTCCATTAGTAGTCATAACTAAAGTTTTGTCCTTACGACCGTCAAAATAAATGGCCTTCAGACACTTTTCGATACACATAGAGTTTAACTCTTTGCGCAATTTTTTCCTTTCTCGATGTATTTTACTTCGGTCTATTACATTTGATATATTTTCGGCACCTATAACATTTAAATCAAGCATTACCGAATTTATAATATATGCTGCAGATCGATCTGAAACTCCAGTTCTGTCACATGCTGTAGCTAAATTTTTCAACGTGTATTTCATCTGCTTCCTTTTCTTTTGAGAGTTTATATTCCTTTCATTTAGCCAAATATCATCTTGCTGCGACTCTGATGTTCCCTTTGAAGAACTGCTAGACGACCAGTGTATTACTGGCGTGCATTCATACGAACAAACACTTGAAGTTATATTTTTAGTTGCAAATTCTTCATACTTTCGTTTTCTAATTCCTTGCGTCGTGCAGATTTTGCGATAACTCTATCGACACAACCAATATACATTTTTCGTTCATTTCGTTGGTCATTTAAAAAGCTTTCTTCAGCAGCAGGTACTTTAGTTTTACATTTACACACTTTTCTGGATGCACACTTACATGTTGCGATGTCAAATAACTTTTTTTTAGAATCATAGTAAAAATATTGCTTCTTGACATCACTTCGCAATTTTTTCATACTCTTATACTTGTTGTAATATGATATCAATCTTGCGACAACTTGCTGATGACCGATTGTTGGAATCGATGCCTTTTCCATATTTGTTCTACATCAGTAGCAATCTTTTCACAGATATATTTAATTGAAGGATCTTTCGCATTATTCAATTCAAGCAAATCGTTTTTTATCCACAAGTAATATTTAATAATATCAAAATAAGTCAGTAACACATTGCCATTTAACACAAGTGGTGCACCAAATACAGGGCATCGCAAATCTTTCCGAGTTTTAGGCATAGTGTTTAGTCAGTTTTTAAATATTTCTATATTTATAACACATAAAATAGATTGTAAGAAATTTATTAATTAAAAAGTTCGTTTGTGCTGGAATGAATAACAATGAATCAACATTAGCATAAGGGGATTCCCCAACTTCTTTTCAAGTATATACAAATTTAAGTGTTGCTAATACTTCTCTACAGTAGTGGAAACCAAAGCATTTAAAATGATACTAACTTTAAATTTGAAAAGTAGATTTTCTGTTTAACGAGCAATTAGGAAAATCAGTGGAATACTCTCAAATTTCACCGGTCGTGCGCCACCTCTAAATTTGGTTATACAATTCTGATTTTTTGCATCAACTAACATTTTTTAAAGGGTCATCTATTAATAATACAGGAGATTTAAAAACATGAAAAAAAATTTTTTTTTTTGGCCATTTTCACTCCACCCTAATATACATATACATATATACATATACATACACATATACATATACATATGCATATACATATCCATATACATATCCATATACAATCATTTCCAAGCAGCACACGCGTTGCTTAAACAAAGTGTACGAGATTTAAATGTATCTGCAAATTGGGTTGCTGATAATACAGATACATCGGCTATATGGACTATCGGCTCCTTAACATTAAGGGAGAAGTCAGCACCACAATGCAAGGCGGCTCACTGTTTCCGGGCACGAGGTATGACAGGATGGAAAGTAAGTACCTTTGATAAGGATATTTTTGCCATCTGTATGGAAGGTATGGACTTGAATGGTTCAGCTGAGGATACGGCGGTACAATTGGTAAACCATATCTTGCGGTCGTGCGATGCATCTACGGTGAGGCGGAAAGGGTCCGCAAGGGGATCACCGGTTTATTGGTGGAATAATGATATTGCTAGCTTTAGGGCTTAGTGTATACGTGCCAGAAGGCAATATACAAGAACCCGAGGTAGGTTGGAGAATAGTGCACACCAACAGAATTATAGGAATAAGAGGAGGGCCTTAAAAATGGCAATTCGTAGGAGCAAATGGCAGTGCTTTCTTGATATTTGTGATGAGGTAAATAATAATCCTTGGGGTCTTGCATATAAGCTGGTCACAAAGAAACTTAAATGCCTAAGCCCTTTGCAACCGAGTGAAGGAATAATCCTGGAGGGAATTGTAGACCACCTCTTCCCTCATCAGGAGGCACCACCTTGGGAGCACAACCCTCCTAACGAAACTTTAAGCTGTCCCTCGGTTACAATAACTGAGATCGAGGACGTTGTCTCTACGTTTAAGGACAAAAAGGCACCGGGCCTGGACGGTATTCCAAAAATAGTGTTAAAACAGGCCGTTCAGCTGTGTCCCGAGAAGTTCTTAAGAGTGGTGAATGCATGCTTAAGTGAGGGAACTTTTCCAACAAGATGGAAGAGACAGAAGCTGGTGTTAATACCAAAGGACAATAAACCTCTAGATGACCCCTCATCTTATCGGCCAATGTGTATGATAGATACATGAAGGAAATTGCTAGACGGTGTAATCTGCAGAAGACTTGGGAACTGCGTTGAAGACAGACATGGCGTACCAGGCAATCAATGTCGCTTCAGGAAAGCAAGGTCAACAAAGGATGCTATAAATATGGTAGTGGAAACTGCTGCTCGAACTATCTGTGGCAAGAGTTGGAGGAGTGGTACGAAGGAGTACTGTAGTTGTGACGTTGTTCGCTATAGGTGAATTTTGTTGGCTCCCCAAAACACTATGAAATTATAAAATATTAAGCTTTTTCTTAACTGTTTTGTTATATATATATATATATATATATATATACATATATATATATATATATATATATATATATATATATATATATAAATATATATATATATATATATATATATATGTATATATATATATATATATATATATATATATATATATGTATACATATATATATATATATATATATATATATATGAGTTTTCCAACAAAAACGCTGTTTTCTAAAGAAAATATACTAGATGCAGATGATTAAAATTTTTAATGTGGTGGTTTTGGATAAACCCAATTATTGGGAACGGCGAGGAATTGACAAATGATTAAAATTTTTAATGTGGTGGTTTTGGATAAACCCAATTATTGGGAACGGCGAGGAATTGACAAATTTGCATCTGCTTCAGCACTGTGGCTAATGGCTGCGATGGTTTCAGTTGAACGACCCGGTCGAACACGTGTTGGCGCATTTTGTATCGAGCCTGTCGACTGATATTTAACGACCAAATTCTTATATTGTCCGAAAATGTCACGAATTACCATTTTCATAGTGAATTTTAATACATATGCATAAACATATACATTTCCTTCTACATATACATATGCATATGCATATACATGTACATGTACATATACATATACATTAGGGTGGAGCGAAAACTTTTTTTTTCAAATTTTGTTTTCCCTGTATTATGAATCGAGGCTCTATATTCGTAAACAGGTATAAAAAAATTTTAGCTTTCTAGATGATGGTCTTGAGGTGGCGCAGAACGATTACATTTTTTTACCTTAGCCATTTATTGAAACACGAAATCATCAGATGAAAAAAAGTTTTATAATTATTTTTTTATAAATTTTTTATCTTTCATTTACGAGTATAAAACAAAATAACATATATTAATACATATTAATAAAAAATAATAATTATTAATTAACACACTCCTTGCCAGCCAAAAGAAGCTGCACTTGAAATAAAGTTTTGCTAATATATGTACTCATTTTTGGAAAAATTCAGATTTTGTTTCGAAAACAGGTATATCTTGCCTTGATTTAATTCTAGAACGTATAAAACCATCTCTATCTTTCGATCCACAAACAGATATTGAAGCTTCCGTGACAAGCTTGACACATCTTTCCACTGCTTGTGTATGACAAGGTAAATTCTCAATTTCAAGAAAGTCACTTTTCGAATAAACCAAATTTGAAATTTCTGTAGTACCATATTTCATAGTCATTGGAGGCTCCGTTATTTTCACATTCGCCCAATCTATCAAATCATTGTAATTTTCCGCATTTAATTGAAGCTCTGGAAGACATAACTGACGAACTATTTCTTTTGTCGGCTTTTTTCTTGATTCTAATATTCTTCGAACAGCTATTTCTCTTATAGGTAACGTATCATCTTGTAGCATAGCTAGCAGCATATTTTCTGAGTGTATAAAATATTAATTTCTCTGTATAGTTTCTAAAACAATGCTTTTAAGAGTATCACTTAAGTATAAGCTTCGCTTAACCATGTTGAAGACAGGAACTGGACCATATTTACAAAATTGCTTGGTTTTTATATCGAACCATGTTGGCGCGTAGACTTTCATAATGAAAATTGCTAGTTGCTTTAAGTTATCAGATGGATTGGAATTACCAATGTACAATCGAAGTATCCTATTAGCGCAAGTTAACCATCGGGAGTGTGCTAATTTTCCTGGTTCTCTACTAGCTAAGCTTGGCGAAACTAGGACTGTTGAAATGGCGCAACATATTTGGTATAAATATTTTTGATCAGGGGGCAAATTACGGCACTCGATATCGAACGAAATTTGTATTTAAATTGTATGGAAATTTCGCTCGATATCGAATGCGGTAATTTGGCCCCTGTACTTAAGATATTAATATTAATTTCTGGCATTACTGAGGGAATTTTTTCAAAACCTTGTGGTTTAAAATCCAGGCAGCTGAGGAGTTTTCTTCCTATACTGCCGAAAAAGCTATTAGGACCTGTGGTAGTTCCATCTTGATTTAAAAATAGATGACGCAGTAGTAGCTCATTTGCATGTAATAGGCACACAAACCATTGCAAAGGTCGTTTCAGATGTTTTTCTAATAATGGAATAACTCCTTTTTTACGTCCGATTGCTACCAATGAAGTATGAAATTTAAACTTTTCTTCCATAAAACTAACAATGTTATTCGCAATATTAGCTGCTTTTCCCGAGTCTATCGAGAAATGACCAATATATTCAGTAATAGTCTTCCGATGTGGTGCGTTTCCATTAGTAGTCATAACTAAAGTTTTGTCCTTACGACCGTCAAAATAAATGGCCTTCAGACACTTTTCGATACACATAGAGTTTAACTCTTTGCGCAATTTTTTCCTTTCTCGATGTATTTTACTTCGGTCTATTACATTTGATATATTTTCGGCACCTATAACATTTAAATCAAGCATTACCGAATTTATAATATATGCTGCAGATCGATCTGAAACTCCAGTTCTGTCACATGCTGTAGCTAAATTTTTCAACGTGTATTTCATCTGCTTCCTTTTCTTTTGAGAGTTTATATTCCTTTCATTTAGCCAAATATCATCTTGCTGCGACTCTGATGTTCCCTTTGAAGAACTGCTAGACGACCAGTGTATTACTGGCGTGCATTCATACGAACAAACACTTGAAGTTATATTTTTAGTTGCAAATTCTTCATACTTTCGTTTTCTAATTCCTTGCGTCGTGCAGATTTTGCGATAACTCTATCGACACAACCAATATACATTTTTCGTTCATTTCGTTGGTCATTTAAAAAGCTTTCTTCAGCAGCAGGTACTTTAGTTTTACATTTACACACTTTTCTGGATGCACACTTACATGTTGCGATGTCAAATAACTTTTTTTTAGAATCATAGTAAAAATATTGCTTCTTGACATCACTTCGCAATTTTTTCATACTCTTATACTTGTTGTAATATGATATCAATCTTGCGACAACTTGCTGATGACCGATTGTTGGAATCGATGCCTTTTCCATATTTGTTCTACATCAGTAGCAATCTTTTCACAGATATATTTAATTGAAGGATCTTTAGCATTATTCAATTCAAGCAAATCGTTTTTTATCCACAAGTAATATTTAATAATATCAAAATAAGTCGGTAACACATTGCCATTTAACACAAGTGGTGCACCAAATACAGGGCATCGCAAATCTTTCCGAGTTTTAGGCATAGTGTTTAGTCAGTTTTTAAATATTTCTATATTTATAACACATAAAATAGATTGTAAGAAATTTATTAATTAAAAAGTTCGTTTGTGCTGGAATGAATAACAATGAATCAACATTAGCATAAGGGGATTCCCCAACTTCTTTTCAAGTATATACAAATTTAAGTGTTGCTAATACTTCTCTACAGTAGTGGAAACCAAAGCATTTAAAATGATACTAACTTTAAATTTGAAAAGTAGATTTTCTGTTTAACGAGCAATTAGGAAAATCAGTGGAATACTCTCAAATTTCACCGGTCGTGCGCCACCTCTAAATTTGGTTATACAATTCTGATTTTTTGCATCAACTAACATTTTTTAAAGGGTCATCTATTAATAATACAGGAGATTTAAAAACATGAAAAAAAATTTTTTTTTTTGGCCATTTTCACTCCACCCTAATATACATATACATATATACATATACATACACATATACATACACATATACATATGCATATACATATCCATATACATATCCATATACAATCATTTCCAAGCAGCACACGCGTTGCTTAAACAAAGTGTACGAGATTTAAATGTATCTGCAAATTGGGTTGCTGATAATACAGATACATCGGCTATATGGACTATCGGCTCCTTAACATTAAGGGAGAAGTCAGCACCACAATGCAAGGCGGGTCAGTGTTTCCGGGCACGAGGTATGACAGGATGGAAAGTAAGTACCTTTGATAAGGATATTTTTGCCATCTGTATGGAAGGTATGGACTTGAATGGTTCAGCTGAGGATACGGCGGTACAATTGGTAAACCATATCTTGCGGTCGTGCGATGCATCTACGGTGAGGCGGAAAGGGTCCGCAAGGGGATCACCGGTTTATTGGTGGAATAATGATATTGCTAGCTTGAGGGCTTAGTGTATACGTGCCAGAAGGCAATATACAAGAACCCGAGGTAGGTTGGAGAATAGTGCACACCAACAGAATTATAGGAATAAGAGGAGGGCCTTAAAAATGGCAATTCGTAGGAGCAAATGGCAGTGCTTTCTTGATATTTGTGATGAGGTAAATAATAATCCTTGGGGTCTTGCATATAAGCTGGTCACAAAGAAACTTAAATGCCTAAGCCCTTTGCAACCGAGTGAAGGAATAATCCTGGAGGGAATTGTAGACCACCTCTTCCCTCATCAGGAGGCACCACCTTGGGAGCACAACCCTCCTAACGAAACTTTAAGCTGTCCCTCGGTTACAATAACTGAGATCGAGGACGTTGTCTCTACGTTTAAGGACAAAAAGGCACCGGGCCTGGACGGTATTCCAAAAATAGTGTTAAAACAGGCCGTTAAGCTGTGTCCCGAGAAGTTCTTAAGAGTGGTGAATGCATGCTTAAGTGAGGGAACTTTTCCAACAAGATGGAAGAGACAGAAGCTGGTGTTAATACCAAAGGACAATAAACCTCTAGATGACCCCTCATCTTATCGGCCAATGTGTATGATAGATACATGAAGGAAATTGCTAGACGGTGTAATCTGCAGAAGACTTGGGAACTGCGTTGAAGACAGACATGGCGTACCAGGCAATCAATGTCGCTTCAGGAAAGCAAGGTCAACAAAGGATGCTATAAATATGGTAGTGGAAACTGCTGCTCGAACTATCTGTGGCAAGAGTTGGAGGAGTGGTACGAAGGAGTACTGTAGTTGTGACGTTGGACGTGAAGAACGCGTTCAATACGGCAAACTGGGTGCGTATTGTTGATGTTTTATCTCGATTAGACATCCCAGAATATCTGATAAGAATGGTGCAGGATTATTTCCGGAATAGAGAATTGATCTTTAATACAGATGTAGGTATAAGGAAACGTAGGATTAACGGTGGAGTTCCCCAAGGATCAATACTTGGACCATTGTTGTGGAACGTAATGTACGATAGAGTACTAAGATTGAGTTTACCTGAAAGAGTAAGGATAGTGGGATTCGCAGACGACATAGCGTTAGTGTGTGAGGCCAAAGAATTATTAGAGGCAGAAACCATTGCAAATGCCAGTGTACAATTGGTAAAGTCCTGGATCACTTCAATGGGATTAACTCTAGCTGATCATAAAACCGAAGCGGTTTTGATTAGTAGCCGTAAGGCTAGGGAAACTATTACCATGAATGTTGGCACCTGTTGCATAGAATCGAAAGCATTTCTGAAATATCTGGGCGTGACGATTGATAAACGTCTATCTTTTCGTGAGCACTTGCGATATATAGCATCCAAAGCATCGAAAATCTGCTTGGCGCTATCTCGGATTATGCCAACTACAAGAGGGCCAAAATATATTCAGGGAGACTGACCGTTGGAGTAGTAACGAGCATTATCCTATATGCACACCCAGTATGGTCAGATTCACTTAGATACTCCACATATGTAGGATTGGTATCCCCTGTGTGTAGGCTAGCTGATTTGAGAGTATGTAGTGCATTTCGAACAGTGTCGGACGAAGCGGCTTTTGTCATTGCAGGTATAGTTCCAATCGATTTAGAAATCATAAATAGGGATAACTCGGACTTATGTTTACGAAAGTGGCAGAAACGCTGGTCAACCACTGGAAAGGGCAGATGGACTTATGCATTAATACGAGACGTTAGTGTATGGCTGACTAGGAAACATGGTGATTTAAACTATTACCTAACACAGTTCTTGTCTGGACATGGGTGCTTTAGGTCATATCTATTTCGTTTCAAGCACGACGATTCCCCGTTCTGTGCACATTGCAGTGGGAATGTAGTTGAAGATGCTGAGCATGTCGTCTTTGTCTGCTCACGATTCAACAACTGGAGGTCGTATTTAGAAGAATGATTGGGGCGTACGATCGGCCCGGGGAATATAATACCGGTCATGCTGGAATCCCTATTAAATTTTATGAATTAAACTCATCCACAACGGCCGAATTGAGAAATGAGTTCGGGAGCAGTTTATTTCATGTTTATGACCGGTCAATTGGGTTCTTAGATTGTGAGAGTTATCGCCCTTAGTCTTTGTTTTCGGAGCTATAATAAGGATCATATCCATTGAGACAAACCAGCAACTGACGCTCTGGAAACCAATATTGAAGAATATGATATAGCTGCCGATGTGTCGGAGAGAGCTTGCAAAAATTGGACCCAGCGTATGAGTAATCTAAAAATTAAACTAAATACATGCATACATATATAAATCGCTCTATCGACTTAAATAAAAATTTCAGGCATTTCCCTAAATTTTATGTGTTTCTTTTCGAAAATCCGAAAGCTCTTAGAAATCACCCATTATTTACGAATGCGTTATTTTCTTATCAAATAACCGAACTCGAAATAGGACACTATATTATGATGGGTTGTTCACAGCAGCCATGTAGTGCTATTATTTTATGATAGCGTAACCAGAAAAAAGCAAGTGCTTATTTTTTGTTTCACAAGATAGAATATTTTTGATTGAAAACAGATTTCTGACGTAAAAAAAACAAATGAGATGAGCTGCATTTGTTAGGGCTGTTTTTGCTTATTTTGGCAATATCGGCTTCTTTTTAGTTATTTTAGCAATATCGGTTTTTTTACTTATTTTGCCATTTTACGCTTATTTTTAATAAATTTTTGAAAAAATCTTTATATTTTTGATGTGGCAATATTTGTTTTAGTTTGTGAATATGTAAAGGCTATAATAGTACACTATATGAAAAAGCAACAAGAGCATGTGGAGATGACGTCAGTAGAATTTTTAGAATGTTAGTTGCATTTTTTTAATAAGTAGTAGTGATACATGCCGTAAAATTTTTATAGTATTTTTGTCCCAAAACCCAAATGTGAATTTGACAGACATAAAATTCTTCTTTTCGTAAGTGATGCCGCACCCTATATGGTCAAAGCTGCAAAACCCATTGCTGTATTTTACCCACATATACATAGCTAACGTAACCTGCCTTGCACATGGGGTCCATAAAGTTTGTGATATATAAGAGAATGCTACTCAAATGTAGACTCATTTATTGCAAATACAAAAAAACTTTCCTTAAATCTCCTGCAAGGGTTCAAATTTTACGAGAAACAGCGCCAAATGTACCACTTCCCCCACAACCAGTGACAACTCAATGGGGCACTTGGATAATGGCTGTTAATTATTACGCAAAATATTTTTATGAATTCGTACAAATATTTTCAAATCTAAGCTCCACTGATTTTTCATCTGTGCGTATATGTCAGTCTTTAATGAATGAAAGTGAACTGCGTAACCAAATATTGTATATATCTGCAAATTTCGGGGTTTTACACGAAGTTATCAGAAAATTGGAAGCAAAAAATCTTTCATGGATTTCACAAGTAAATATAGTTATGGACACTGTAAGAAAAATTGCCGATGTTCCAGGGGATATAGGAGAAAAAATAAATATAAAATTTAAATCAGTTTTATTGAAAAATAAAGGATTTTTCGTTCTCAAAGATATTGGTGATATTTTGGGTGGCAAGCAGACCTGTGAGTCCAATCGTATAAAATATACTTCGGAGCAAATGCTCGATTTGAAATATGCTCCCCTAACATCAGTAGACGTAGAACGAACTTTTTCTATGTATAGGAACGTGCTGCCTCCAAACAGACAAAATTTGCTGTTCAAAAATTTGTCGCAACAATTTTTAATTCACTGTAATAACGCTTTTAGCTAATAAAATTAAAAATAAACAATTGGGGTATTCACACTTCGGGCTATTTAGTCATATTGTCATAAAGTCATAATATATTTGACCAGTTTAAAATGAAATACTGTGTTGAATTCTTCTGATCAGCATTAGTGCGTGGTTGTGTTAGTTGTTGCCAGCCTGTTTCAATGATGAAGACATAGTCACTGATCACTGAACATAATTGGCAGCGACTGACACTATCATGTACTAAAACCAGAGTAACAGCACCCACCTTCGTCGGCCCTGTAGCAAAAATTAGCCGGCGAAGTAAAAAAGGTTGAAATAGCTACAAAAACAACTGTCTATCTTCTCATCTTTCCTAATCTGTCCCCTCAATACTATCCCCTCGTTTTCAGTTCCGGCGCAATGCATTGCATATATTGGGGTCATCCCCTGAGTGCTGGTCCAACTCCTAAAAAAAAAAAAAAAAAAAAAAGTTGTTGTTGTGCTGCATACAAAAAAGTCATAAAATAATAGCACTCTTTCAGGTATGTTTTTGTTTTGTCATAAAAAAGCTCTAGAGATCTGATTCGAACGGCTGAAAATCTTTAGGCGAGACGGTGATAGTATATGTTTGCCGCCGTTACTTATATATGATTCACGACTAAAAAACGGCTAAAAAATTATTCATACCTATATGTCTGTACATTAAATCACATTTTTCTAACATAAAAAGAACAAGTAAACTGCTATATTCGGCTGTGCCGAATCTTAAATACCCTTCACAGATGTAATTCTTCTTTCTTTCTTGCTAAAACAGAAAGTAGTTTTAATTAAAAAGTAATTAGAAAAAACAAAGTGATGTTATCAGTTACTTTTATATTTAAGACAACGTTTAAATTTTTGGTTAGGAAGCTAAATGTTTGGCTCTTCTTACTTCTCATACCTCTGAACGTCTTTCAAAAATATTAAATTTATTTCTTCCTGATATATAAAGTAGGTATAATTCATCATAAAAATCAAAAATAACAAATTATATGGTTATGGTATGAATCAGAATATGTCGATATTCCAACCCTGAAATTGGATTTTTAATTATTTTGGGTTTTAATACCAATTTAACTCTTCCCGAAATATAAAAAGATTTCATTCACACTCAACCAAAATAAGAAACTTACATGGGTACTTTAATGTACTAAAAAATTTCGATTTTCCAACCCTGGAACCGAATTTTTAATACTAAATTAATTTTTCTGAAGTATAAAATATGTTTAATTCACTTAAAAACAAAATTTGGAATTTATGTGGGTAATTTTATGTACCAGAAATATTTCGATTTTCCAGCTCTGGAAGCGAATTTTTATTTTTTTACCAATGCAATTCTTAGTGAATTTTTAAACTTTTCATGTACCAGAAAATATTTTAATAATGAGGTTCATGCAACTCTTAATAATGAGGTTTATTTAAGAAAAACTTAAAAATTGTAACCATTTTGGTCACTTCCATGTAGTACAAAATATTACAGTTATCCAACCCTGGAATCGAAATTTTGATTTGTTTTAATATTTGATAACAATTTTGTTTTTCCTGAATTAAAAAATAGTTTTAATTAGTAAAAAACCGACGTTCGTTGGCTTTTTGGTTACTTTTATGTTTAAAAAAATTTAAATTTCCCATCCCTGGGAGTGAAATTTTAATTTTTGTCTTCTATTTTTACCAATGCTAGTTTCCATTACTTACAAAGTAGTTTTATTTAAAAAATCTTAAAATTAGCAACCATTTTTGTCAATTTTATTTTTTATCAGTGCAAGTCTTCTTGAGGTATAAAGTAGGTTTATTTAAGGAAAATTTTAGTTTTTTAACCATTTTGGCAACTTTCATGTACTACCAAATATTGCACTTGTCCAACCCTGGATTCAAAATTTTGTTTTTTTTTTAATTTATGATACCAAATTTGTTCTTTCTAAGTTATAAGACAGTTTTAGGTAGCAAAAAAAAAACAGTTGCCTGTTTGATTATATTCAAGTATAAAAAAATGCAATTTCCTATCCCTGGAAGCAAAATTTGAATTTAAAAAATTTTGTTTGGTCAATGCAAATCTTCATGACGTATAAAGAGGTTTTGTTAAAGAAAAACTTGACATTTTTAACAATTTTAGTTACTACATGTACTACAAAATACGGAATGGGCCGAAAAAAAAATTTTTATTTCCCATCCCTGGAAAAAAATTTTAATTTTTTTAGTTTTTAATAGACTATTGAGGCTTTCCAAAGAACGAAATAGGTTGTGACGACAAAAGTCGACCGGCTCGTTTTTGCCGCAACAAGAATAAATTCGTTTTGAAGGATTATTTCAATTTTTCTGTATTTGGTTTTTTTTATGCCTATATATATATATATATCTATATAATAGTCATAGTATTATATTATGCCCATATGAAATAAGCATTTCATTTCTTTCTTTCATTTGTTTTTGAACAAATGATATAACTGTACGGCCTATGTAAAGAATAGTATTTAAGTTTATGGTAATTATTATGCCTATATGGAATAAGGATGTCATTTCTTTAATTTGTTTTTGAACAAATAATATAACTGTACGGCCTATGTAAAGAATAGTATTTAAGTTTATTGTAGAGGAATTATTTCTTTTCATTCTCATGTTCGGAGTACAGTTTCTTTTATATATTTACACATGTACACACGCGCATGGAGATTGGTCGTGTATTTTTTTTATATATTCATTTACTCTAAAATAAATAAGACGAATGCGAATTGTTGTATACCTGCACAATTAGGTTAAAGGCATTTAAAGCTGACAGCCTCTCTGAGAGTATTGCTCACAGACATGCGCACTCCGGCAGTTAACAACAGAACTGGAAATATTCACTGTTCTGTGTACATGCATGTTGTTGTGTGTATTTCTGTGTGCGCGCCACGAATAATATAAAAGGCGAGCAATTGTTAAACAACAGCGAGTTGGCTGGCAGCTTTCGATGCGACAAGAGCTAGTTTATTAGGTAGAGGGCTCTCCCGTACTTGATAAACATCTTGTAGTATAAAGTAGCTATAGACATAGGAGTCTTTTCCAACTACTGGGAAGAATTAGTTATTGAGTGAGGGGTCGCCCGGCTACATAACTATTTGTTCTCAAGGCAGGGAGTGGTTATTGAGTGAGGGCTCACCCGGCTGAATAACTACTTACTCTTGCTTTCCAGTCAGAGTGGGGAAACGAGGATTGTATTCAGGGCTCTCCCGTTGCAATTTTCGATCCTGCACTTGCTGTCCAGTAAAGGTCAGGGAGGCGAGGATTGTATTCAGGGCTCTCCCTTTGCGATCTTCGATCCTTGAGGCGGCTCGTGTAGGCTGAGAACAGTGGCATCGGTCGTCCAGCCACTGACCTCCACCAACACCGTCGCTGGACCATTTGGGGACTCCTCGCTGTTCCATCCCCATATTTAAGTATACATAGATGTAAGGATACTTTAAGAAATATTTAGTATCAATAAACATTGGAAATCCATTGAAGAAACGAAGGTGTTTTCTTTAACTACAAAATCAACGACCCCTGGACTCCGCTGAGCCTATCCTAGCACCCAGCGGAAAACGTGTCGTTACATTGGCGCCCGAGCAGGGACACTTCTGTCTGCCATTATTAATTGGGACAGATTTGTTCATTACAAAAAAAAAATAATAATAATAAAAATAACAAAAAAAAACCCCAGTGACATTTTTGGCGACGAGATAATCATCAAGAATGCCGAGTGACAACTTCACCAAAGAAAAGCCCTTAAGAACTTCTTGGGTCTATTTCTTGAAGAAAGATGATATTGTATCGTATTTAGCTGAATTCGAACAGATTACCAGTGGAACCGTAGAAGAACTGCGAAAAAGGTTTGCCAAGTTTGTACTGTCCGAGCACGAGGAGGTGAGTTTCCAGAAATTACTAGAGATACAGTCGAAGCACGAAAACATTGCATCAACAAGCCAAGGTGATAGTCTAGCAGTGCCCATAAGATTAACCGTCAGTGTGCCCACATCGCCGATGAAAAATGAAATCCTCTCTGAGATGCCCAGAATGACAACGGAAACTTCCATTTTAATCATTGAGATAGTTCGCAAGTGGGGATTAAAATATGATGGTGGAAATGACCCATTAGGCTTTGTAGAACGGGTGGAGGAGCTGTCAAAACTGTATGCGGTAACTCTCGAAGATGTGCTAAAAGTGATCTCGGAATTCTTCCGGGAGAAGGCTCTGTGCTGGTTTAGAAACAACAACAAACAATGGACCCAGTGGTCACTATTCAAGGCAGATTTTTGGACATTTTTCCTCCCTCCACGATTTTTCGAAAAACTAGACGACGAAATCCGGAAGAGGACCCAGAAGCCCCGAGAAACATTTAAGGATTACGTGCTCGCCCTTCAAAATCTGATGCGCCACTCCGACCTTACTCCCGAGCAAAAGTTGGAACGCATTTTCCGAAATTCGCAATCGGACTACCAATGGTATATCCGGCGTAAAGACTTCACGAATCTAGACGAACTCATATATTTGGCCACAGAACTCGAAAGTATTCCCCAAAACACACACACCCACCGCGGAGAACATCACCGTATGCTTATGGAACCACCAACCCCGCCTGCGCAGTTGAATAAGCCTAAGCGGAAGCGCAAAACCAGTACCAATAACACACACTTGTCATGTGAAGATGAGAAGATCAAAGCCAATATTCTCATCGAGAACCGACAGGTCGCAGCAATCATCGATACAGGGGCCACCAGAAGCTTCATTTCTCCCACGCTGGTACAGAAACTGTACCATAAGCCCACGTACGTAGACGTGGATACCGCCGTCTTCTTGGCCGATGGCTCCTGCAAAGAAATCTCAAAGGGTGTACTGTGTGACGTTACGCTAGGCGGAGCGACCCTCCAACACAACTTCCTCATCATGGACGATGCCACCGAGCACATCATATTAGGCCTTGACTTTCTCCGGAAGGTTAACACCACCCTAGTTTGTGCCGGCCTTGTCGTAAGATTAGAGCAGAAGGGGAAGCCAGAGGAACAGGAGGAAACCAGTGACAATGTAAGAGAACCCCATAGTGAACCAATATACGCAGTACACAGCAAATTGAGCCGCAGCCGTAAACAGAAAAAATACCGTTTTCTTAGCGAAGAACTCCCAAAGTTTCAGCGAATACAGGGCGTGTCTAATATTGCTAAACATCATATCGTCATGAAAGACGATCATCCTATAAAATTGCGCGATGCACAACGCAATCACTCCATGCAGGCGATCATAAATGAAGAGGTAAACAAATTGAATTATGTGCACACTGAAACAGGTTCGTGTAGGTGGCTGGAGAAGCGTATCATGGATGTCCAAGAACATCCTGAAAATTTTCCGGACTACGCTGTTGTCCACGGGCAACTCTATCGCCATCTCCCCCGACAAATGAACGATGAAGACAGCACGCCATGGAAACTGTGTGTCTCCACTCCGCTGCGACTCCAAGTCCTGCAAGAAAACCACGATCAGCCAGCAGGGGGCCATCTGGGTGTGAGGAAAACCATTCACAAAATATGCAACCGATATTACTGGCCGGGAATGACCCGTGAGATTACCCGTTATGTCCAGCAGTGCGAGACGTGTCAGAAATTTAAAATATCTCAACGCATGCCGGCGGGAAAGATGCTTACGCGCATACCCGACGAGCCCTGGGCATTCCTGTGTGCCGATTTTGTGGGACCCCTACCCAGAACACGCCATGGTAACACGATGCTACTTGTTTTCTTTGATAGTTTCTCTAAATGGTGCGAACTGGTACCCATGAGGAAAGCTACCGCCACGGGGGTAGTGAAGGCATTTCGCGAACGAATAATCGCCAGATATGGGATACCAAAGGCCATAATCACCGACAACGGGGCACAATTTACAGCAAGTATCTTTAAGAAATTCCTAGCAGAAATGGGTGTACGGCAACAGTTTACTGCCCCCTACACACCCCAAGAAAATCCAACTGAGCGCACCAACCGCACGCTCAAGACCATAATGGCACAATATGCAGGGGCACAGCACACTTCGTGGGACGAAAATTTGCCTGAGATTATGCTGGCCATCAACACAAGCATTTCAGAATCTACCGGATACTCACCCGCATACCTTACGCAAGGGAGAGAACCACGGTTGCCAAAGACCCTATACGACGAGGTAACAGTAGCCACAGGAGCACGGCCAGTGCTTCCGTGGGAAAGGGCAAAAGAACTAGACGAAATATTCAAAATTGTACGATCTAACCTGAACCAGGCCTCCCGAAAGCAGCAACGGCATTACAATTTACGTCATCGCGAATGGAAGCCTAGCACCGGTGAACAGGTACTACTCCGCCTACATCCGCTATCCAAAGCAACGGAAAATTTTGCGGCCAAGCTAGCACCTAAGTACGGTGGTCCATATGTCATAAAGGGATTCGTGTCCCCAGTTATAGCGAAAATTCGTAGAGTTGACAGCTCCGAAGAGCGGACTGCGCATATAAAGGATCTGAAACCATATTATACCTTAGAGCACTAATATCTCTGTTAATTTGGTCTCTTTGACTTTTACCTATATGGATCAGAGAAGAGAGCCATAACAAAACTTAACAGCAACAAGAAAAACCTCGCAGCACACCCCGCCGAAACCGAATGCCGTATCGCCCGACAGTATGTCACCCATATCTACCACCAAACCATACCCGCGATGAGGGAATGTCACGGTCAGCCTGTACAGACGCAGCAGTGGACTCCACCAACGGGTCCGCCCCGAAATGTACCACGCCAACGCGCCCCACCGGTCCCTCATCACCGGCGCGCACGCCACCATGGCCTACTAGTCCAAGGGTGATGAGCATGCAGCAAACACCTGAGCAGTTGCAGCAGCGAATCCAATGTGCGGTCCAACAAGGGCACCTACCATCCCGCACGAGATTTTTTCGAGATGATGCAAGTACAAGTTTACCGCGTAAACAGCTACCGAAACGGAGGTGTCCAGATCATCTGGCGTCGGCCTTAGATCTCCCTGGGAAGAGGGGCAGTGTGACGACAAAAGTTGACCGGCTCGTTTTTGCCGCAACAAGAATAAATTCGTTTTGAAGGATTATTTCAATTTTTCTGTATTTGGTTTTTTTTTATGCCTATATATATATATATATATCTATATAATAGTCATAGTATTATATTATGCCCATATGAAATAAGCATTTCATTTCTTTCTTTCATTTGTTTTTGAACAAATGATATAACTGTACGGCCTATGTAAAGAATAGTATTTAAGTTTATGGTAATTATTATGCCTATATGGAATAAGCATGTCATTTCTTTAATTTGTTTTTGAACAAATAATATAACTGTACGGCCTATGTAAAGAATAGTATTTAAGTTTATTGTAGAGGAATTATTTCTTTTCATTCTCATGTTCGGAGTACAGTTTCTTTTATATATTTACACATGTACACACGCGCATGGAGATTGGTCGTGTATTTTTTTTATATATTCATTTACTCTAAAATAAATAAGACGAATGCGAATTGTTGTATACCTGCACAATTAGGTTAAAGGCATTTAAAGCTGACAGCCTCTCTGAGAGTATTGCTCACAGACATGCGCACTCCGGCAGTTAACAACAGAACTGGAAATATTCACTGTTCTGTGTACATGCATGTTGTTGTGTGTATTTCTGTGTGCGCGCCACGAATAATATAAAAGGCGAGCAATTGTTAAACAACAGCGAGTTGGCTGGCAGCTTTCGATGCGACAAGAGCTAGTTTATTAGGTAGAGGGCTCTCCCGTACTTGATAAACATCTTGTAGTATAAAGTAGCTATAGACATAGGAGTCTTTTCCAACTACTGGGAAGAATTAGTTATTGAGTGAGGGGTCGCCCGGCTACATAACTATTTGTTCTCAAGGCAGGGAGTGGTTATTGAGTGAGGGCTCACCCGGCTGAATAACTACTTACTCTTGCTTTCCAGTCAGAGTGGGGAAACGAGGATTGTATTCAGGGCTCTCCCGTTGCAATTTTCGATCCTGCACTTGCTGTCCAGTAAAGGTCAGGGAGGCGAGGATTGTATTCAGGGCTCTCCCTTTGCGATCTTCGATCCTTGAGGCGGCTCGTGTAGGCTGAGAACAGTGGCATCGGTCGTCCAGCCACTGACCTCCACCAACACCGTCGCTGGACCATTTGGGGACTCCTCGCTGTTCCATCCCCATATTTAAGTATACATAGATGTAAGGATACTTTAAGAAATATTTAGTATCAATAAACATTGGAAATCCATTGAAGAAACGAAGGTGTTTTCTTTAACTACAAAATCAACGACCCCTGGACTGCGCTGAGCCTATCCTAGCACCCAGCGGAAAACGTGTCGTTACAAGGTTTAATTTACAAACATAAAAAAAATAATTGGTTTTTGGTATAAATTTTGCGTCGAGAAATAGGTGTAAGCTTCCCTGCTCTGGAACCGTACATAGGATCTTTCTGAATTTCAATACCACTCTATTTAAGTTCATTTCCAATACAACGGTCCAAGAAAATTGGGACATGAAGAAAAATAATCAAAGGGTAACACGTAGGGTTGCCAGTCGGGCTTGTTTTGGCTGGATTGTCCAGCTTTTTAATGGCCTGTCCAGTTTCAAGCTAAAAAGAAATTTGTCCAGCTAAAAACAATTTTCCACAAAATGGTCTTAATATTTATTGCTGCTTTAAAATAATTTTTATAAATTTGCTATAACTTTTTTACTTCAAAGTACAAAAATTTCTAGTAGCTTTTTTTGTTTTGTTTTTGTCTTTTTGGTATGATTTTTTGTTTTCGTTATTTAATTTTAATTCTTAAATACATATCGCTCATATGCTGGAAAAGGTCATAATCAAAGTTTTCAATTTGCAAGGAAGTCAATGGGAAAACGAAAAATTATATTTCTCTCAAGACTTGAATATGCAAGATTTTTACATAAATTTTTTACTTAAGATAAATATAGGAGCGATAATTAATTCTACATTAAAATAAGAAACTAATTTTTTGTGTTGTGACGTTGTTGCAGCAAATGAGAGGTATGTAGATATAATTAATAAAATTTTTTGTACAATAAACAAGTAACTTTTCGTGAAAATGTTATTTCAAAATGTCCAGCTTTTTTTTTTAATATCCAGCATTTTTAATTCACATGTCCAGCTTTTTAATAATCTGGATCTGGTAAGCCTAGTAACACGGGTATTGAAACAATAACATGTTAACATCAGGTTGATACAGTTCTCGGATTCTTTTTCACAATAAAATTTGTGTAAATAGGAACTGTAATCACATATAACTAAGCCACCTAATAAGTGGTGATAAAACCAAAGCACATGAGCACTGATGACTAAGGTGTTGCGGCTTTCGAAAACAGCTGTTCTGTTCTGCTGGGTAAGTTGAATAAAACTGATGTTGACTTTTCTTTGTGCCTTGGAATATTTATCATGTCGGTCTGAGATTTAAAAACAAATTTCGAACAATTAGCCTATGAATCTTAACTCAATTTAATATAGCAATATAAATGTTCGTGAAAATACTCACTACATAAAAAAAATTAAAATTTCACTTGCTGGGTTGGGAAAATGAAAGTATTTCTTGGTACATGCAATATTTTGTCGTACATGTAATAACCAAAATGGTTAATAAATTTTAGTTTTTCTTAAGCAAAACTACTTTATACCTCATGAAGATTTGCATTGATTAAGAAAATTTAAAAAAATTGAAATTTCGCTTCAAGGGTTGGGAAATTGAATTTTTTTTTATACATAAGTAACCAAAAAGTCAATTGAGGTTGTTTTTTTTTGCTAACTAAAACTATTTGATATTTTAGAAAGAACTAAATTGGTATTAAAAATTGTAAACAAAAATATAAATTTCGAATCCAGTGATGGACAAGTGCAATATTTCATGGTTCATAAAGGTGACCAAAATGGTTCAAAATTGTAATTTATTCTTAAATAACACTACTTTATACCTCATGAAGGGTTGAATTGGCAAAAAAAAAAGGAAAAAAATTAAAATTTCACTTCCAAGGTTGGGAAGTTGAAAGTTTTTTTGGTACATGGAATATATTGTAGTACATGAACTTGACCAAAATGGTTGCAAATTTTAAATTTTTCTTAAATAAAACGACTTTATACCTAATGAAGACTAGGATTGTTAAAAAAAATAAAATATCGCTTCCAGGGCTGGGAAATTTAAATTTGTTTATACATAAAATAAACCAAAAAGACAATTAACGTCGCTTTTTTACTATCTTAAACTATTTTTTAGTTCAGGAAAAACAAAATTGGTATAAAAATTTAAAAAAAAAGTTAAAATATAGATTTCGGAGTTAGATAACTGCAATATTTTGTAGAACATGAAAGTGACCAAAATGGTTACAAATATTAAGTTTTTCGTATATAAAAATATTTCATGCCTCATTAAGAGTTGCATTGGTAACAAAAAAAAATTAAAATTTCGTTTCCAGGGTTGGGAAATAGATATATATATTTTGCATAAAAGTAACCAAAAAGGCAATTGACGTTGTTATTTTGCTAATTAAAACTGTTTTATAATTCAGGAAGAACAAAATTGGTATTGATATCTTAAAAAATCAAAATTTCGACTCCAGGGTTGGACAAATGAAATATTTTATGGTACATGAACGTAACCAAAGAGTTTGAAAATATTAATTTTTTTGTCAAGTAAAACTATTTTACACCTCACTAAGAATTGCATTGGAAAAAATAAAAATTCTCTTCCAGAGTTGGAAAATTGAAATTTTTTGGTACATGAAAGCAGTGTTGGCAGATAATTTTTTTTCTTCCCCCCAAAAAAATTTAGAAACCCCCTAGATTCTACACTTTTTCTTAAAAAACGCCCTAAATCAGAAAAGTTTAAGTAGTAATTTGGTTTCATCATTCTTATCTCTATTAAATTTGAATTGAGAAACTATCATTCTTACGCGAAAGGCACGAAAACACCCAAATTTTTCTTTTATTTTTTTATAAAAAGCCCCAAAAAAATATATCATCAATCTTTCTTTATTTTGTTTGGGATGCCAATCCAACATGTTTTTTTCGTATTTTGTTGTGCAATAAGGTCTCCTGTTAGCCACCATAATGCTTTTACAATATTTGCATAAAGCTTTGTAGTTGTCTCCCTGGACAGGGGCTAATCAATCTGAAATTTAATTTTGCACTTATTGTGTTTAAAATTTTATTTAAAAATACAATTACTCTAAACTGCTGAATTGCTTCCCACTCCTTTTTATATTTTTGTTTATATATTTTATCCTTTTTGGCATATTGGTAATAAATTGTAAAGATGAACAACTTTTTAAAATTTATATTTTGCAGTTCAAGGAAAGCCAACAAAATTGATTTAACGAGAAAAAGGTTTTAATGTTAATATCTTCGACATGCTCAGTTGTTAAATTATGTACTATTATGTACCAAACTATAAATTCGAAAATCCCCTAAAAATCCACCAAATAAAATTTTCTTACCCCCAAATTTCCCCCTAAAGAATATTAACCCCTAAATTTGCCCCTAAATAGAAAAAACCCCTAAATCTAGGGGGAAACCCCCTAATCTGACAACACTGCATGAAAGTACCCACATAAATTCCCAATTTTGGGTTTATTCAGTAAATTAAACATATATTATACTTCGCGAAGAATTAAATTGGTACTAAAAATTTTAAAAACTAAAAATTCGGTTCCAGGGTTCGAATATCATAAAATTAGCCATATAAGTTCCAAATTTTGTTTTTTTTTTTTGGATGAAATCTTTTTTATACTTCGGGAAGAGTTATATTAGTATTAAAAACCAAACAAATTAAAAATCCAATTTCAGGGTTGGAATATCGATATTTTCTGATTTATAAAAGTAACCATATTATTTGTTATTTTTGATTTTTATAATGACTACTATACGGTTGGACAATTAGAACTTTTTAGGGTACATGAAACGAATTTTTTCTTTTTGTTTGTAAATTAAACATATTTAATATTTTCGAAGGACTTTCAGAGGTATTACAAATAAGAAAAGCCAAACATTTAGCTTCCTAGCCGAAAAATTTAAACGAAAATAATGACATCTGTGAAAGGTTTTTAAGATTCGGCATGCCGAATATAGCACAATTACTTGTTATAAATAGAGATGGAGTTTTTAGACATTTTGGCATTTTCAAACAACTTTATTACAATTATCTTAATTATCTTTTGATTTGATAACATCTAATTACAAATGTTATTGTATTCTGATATTTTTAAGCTTAAGGTCTCTTTATTTTGGTTTAATTTTTAATTTCAATATTTCGTCACTCCTTTGTGTGACTTCTTCAGGAAATTAATTATTTTATTTGATATGAAAAAATATGTTGTTTGTAAAACAAAATTATTTGTCAACAAAATACAAAAAGATTCAAACAAATTTAAATAAATTTACAATATATGAACAATAATAAAATATTTAAACCTATCCATGCATATATATTTAAAAAACATTTATAAAAAACAATTTTTAAATCATATATACATACATATGCATACATACACATACACACATACACATATATATGCATACATACACATATACATACATACATACACATATACATACATATATATACATATATATATATATATATATATATATATATATACATATAGATATGTAAACACATACACCTACATATGCATACACATACATACACACATATACATACATACATACACATATACAGATATATATATATATATATATATATATATATATATACATATACATATATATATATATATATATATATATATATATATATACATACATATATACATATATATATATATATATATATATATATATATATATATATATATATATATATATATACAAATTAATAATACGTATAAATATAAACAAAAACACATATACTTATAAACATATTTTACAACAACAATCTGGAAGTTACAAACAAATTTAAATACATTATTGAAACATACATATTAGAACAAAATATTTAAACGTATACATGTATATATATTTTAAAAAATTGTAAACAGCTGTTCACTCTATTCATATAAATGTATACATACATATGTAGTTTATAAACATATATAAAAATTTTTATCATATACATATATACGTATAAACATATATACATAATTAGCAACAAAATTCAAAATGTTTTAAGCAAATTTAAATAAATTATAAACATATGCACATATTTTTCAACAAATTTCAAAAAGTTTGAAAAACAAGTTAAAATAAACAACATATTTGAACAGTAACAAACAATAACTATGCCTATCTATCTCTTATGAACTAGATGTCTATAATTTTGAGCTACATTTGCTGTATCTGCCTTAAAATTAATTCTTTTTGTGATTGGTGTATTGATTATGTGTAACATTTCTAACATAAATCTACGTTTATAATTATTTTCTATGTTTAATATTGAAACATTTTCAAAATTTGGATAATGATTAAATCTAGAACAATGTGAAGATAATGCAGTTTTTTGTGAATTTATATCTCTATATCTTTGATCAGTTTTATGTCCTGCAATCCTAGTTTTTAATTTGTTCTTTGTTGTACCTATATATACCTTATTGCAATCTTCATTGTCATTTCCATTACAAGGTATTTTATAAACTAAATTCGACCTGTCTAATTTATCAACTTTATCTTTTGTCTTACTAAAAATCTTATTTAATGTATTATAACTTCTATAAGCTACTGTATATTTTTCAGAATCACATATTCCTGATTTACCAATGCGTTCTGATATTCCAGATAGAAGATTTGTAAATTTTTGGTTCATTTACATTTCTATTTATGTTACTATTTCTTAATCCATATTGATTTATTAATCTATATATTAGCCAAGCTGGAAAATCATTACTCCTTAATATATTTTTAATTTTATTTTTATTTTTTCCGTGAAATCTACTGTCACTAATTGTTAAAACTTTATCCACAAAATTTTTAGCTGTATTAATTATAACTTTTTTATTATGTTTCGAATAATAATTAATAATTCTTCCTGAAGATGTTGGTTTCTGGTACCAATCTATTAATAAATTTCTATTCTTTCTAATTATTAAAGTATCTAAATATGAAATCATACAGTTACTTTCTTTTTCTATAGTAAATTTAATACAACTTTTAAACTCATTTAATGCCATCATCATATTATCTATTCCACCTTCAGAAATTATGCAAAATAAATCGTCTACATATTTAGTCATTATCCTAGGTTTTATGGCTACACGTCCAATACAACTGTCAAGTAATCTCTCCATAATAATATCAGCCACTATAGGAGAAGCTGGAGATCCCATTGGTAAACCTTGTTGTTGTAAATATATTTTTCCATCATATTGAAAATATCTATTATCTTCTATACAAAATCTCAATATGCGTAAAAATAAGCATTTATCTATTTTAGTATATTTCTCTATTATATCCCATTTCTCCTCAATAGTACTTAATGCTAAATCAACGGGTATACTGGGAAATAAAGATACTACATCAAATGAAACTAATCTTTCATCACTACCTATTTCTAGATTTAATAATCTGTTTTTAAATTCTAACCCATCTTTAACATTATATACTGAATTTTCAGTAATCTTTTTTAATATATTTATAATATATTATCGTCTACTGACGATTTGGTAAAGCACCAATGAAATGCATATAGACTTTGCTTAACCACCAACAAATAAATTTCATTTATATATATTTATAATATATTTACATAAATGATATGATGGTGAATTTACATAACAACAAATTGGTCTCAATGGGAACTGATCTTTATGTATTTTCGGCAAACCATATAATCTAGGTGCTACTGCAATATTATTCTTAAGTTTATACTTTTCCATATCTGTAATAATCTTATTTCTGTAAAGTTCATCAACAATGTTATTGTTAACTTTCATTAATTTGTTCGTTGGGTCTCTATTTAGCAAGGAATATTTTGAAGTATCTCCTATAATATTATTAATACGTATATTATAATCATGTTTTTCAATAGCTACTGTTGCATTACCTTTATCAGCTTTTAAAATTAATATATTCCTATTTCTCTTTAAAAATATTTCTGTTTCTCTTACTTTATCTAACATATATTTATCTCTATTTGATAATCTTATTTTATTCATATAATTATCAATAAATGATGTTAACCTATTTCTAGATATTTCTTGTTCTTCACTATCAGTTTTAGTTTGAACTAGATCTTCCCCATCTGCTAACATTTTTAACATTGGAAATTCTTCTCTTTTAGTAGGTAATGCGTGTTTAGGACCTAATGAAAGAGTCCACTGAACATCTATTGGTATATTATAAGTAGTTTTATTTATAAACCATTTGTTATTAAATTTTATTCCTAGTTCCTCTCTTTGTAAATTCCTTAAACAATCGAATTTCTTCTTATGAATTCTTTTTATCTTTTCATTTAATGCTATTGTTAACCTATCTTCATATTGTAAAAAATCTTCAAATTCTCTTCTAGTAAGATGTCTACTCAAATTTATTTTAACTACATTTATCTCACTTTGAAAATGTTTCAATAGTTCATGTTTTTGTTTTAATGCATATTTCAAAATTTTGTTATGTATGTCATTTGTATACCTATAAATTATCCTCTGTACTGCCGGAACTTGCTCCACATTAAAAATACTTGATATATTCCTTGTTGAGCTTGAAATGAATTTTGGAATGATGCCTGCATTTCTGCAACGTATCAAAAATATTAGCTTGGCTAATATATAGATTAATAAATCAATATGGATTAAGAAATAGTAACATGAATAGAAATGTAAATGAACCAAAAATTTACAAATCTTTAACTTATGTATCTGGAATATCAGAACGCATTGGTAAATCAGGAATATGTGATTCTGAAAAATATACAGTAGCTTATAGAAGTTATAATACATTAAATAAGTTTTTTAGTAAGACAAAAGATAAATTTGATAAATTAGACAGGTCGAATTTAGTTTATAAAATACCTTGTAATGGAAATGACAATGAAGATTGCAATAAGGTATATATAGGTACAACAAAGAACAAATTAAAAACTAGGATTGCAGGACATAAAACTGGTCAAAGATATAGAGATATAAATTCACAAAAAACTGCATTATCTTCACATTGTTCTAGATTTAATCATTATCCAAATTTTAAAAATGTTTCAATATTAAACATAGAAAATAATTATAAACGTAGATTTATGTTAGAAATGTTACACATAATCAATACACCAATCACAAAAAGAATTAATTTTAAGGCAGATACAGCAAATGTAGCTCAAAATTATAGACATCTAGTTCATAAGAGATAGATAGGTATAGTTATTGTTTGTTACTGTTCAAATATGTTGTTTATTTTAACTTGTTTTTCAAACTTATTGAAATTTGTTGAAAAATATGTGCATATGTTTATAATTTATTTAAATTTGCTTAAAACATTTTGAATTTTGTTGCTAATTATGTATATATGTTTATACGTATATATGTATATGATAAAAATTTTTATATATGTTTATAAACTACATATGTATGTATACATTTATATGAATAGAGTGAACAGCTGTTTACAATTTTTTAAAATATATATACATGTATACGTTTAAATATTTTGTTCTAATATGTATGTTTCAATAATGTATTTAAATTTGTTTGTAACTTCCAGATTGTTGTTGTAAAATATGTTTATAAGTATATGTGTTTTTGTTTATATTTATATGTATTATTAATTTGTATATATATATATATATATATATATATATGTATGTATATATATATGTATATATATATATATATGTATATGTATATATATATCTGTATATGTGTATGTGTATGTATGTATATGTGTGTATGTATGTGTATGCATATGTAGGTGTATGTGTTTACATATATATATGTATATATATATATATATATATATGTATATATGTATGTATATGTGTATGTATGTATGTATATGTGTATGTATGCATATATATGTGTATGTGTGTATGTGTATGTATGCATATGTATGTATATATGATTTAAAAATTGTTTTTTATAAATGTTTTTTAAATATATATGCATGTATAGGTTTAAATATTTTATTATTGTTCATATATTGTAAATTTATTTAAATTTGTTTGAATCTTTTTGTATTTTGTTGACAAATAATTTTGTTTTACAAACAACATATTTTTTCATATCAAATAAAATAATTAATTTCCTGAAGAAGTCACACAAAGGAGTGACGAAATATTGAAATTAAAAATTAAACCAAAATAAAGAGACCTTAAGCTTAAAAATATCAGAATACAATAATAATTAAAAAGAGGTCAAGAAACCAGAAGAATTTAACTAATTATAAATGTGTTGTTTTCTTATCAGCTGATCGATGTTTGAAATAGCTTGACGGGTTGTTCACACTAGTCATATTTTTCGTGCTATTATTTTATGACTTATGACTTTTCGACTACAATGTGAGTCCCCCAAATATTTTTAAACTGATGTTTTTTATTTTAACTGCTTATTTTCATGTTTTTAAAAGCTTTTTTTTAAAAGCTTAAAACAGCTTTTTACTGCTTTTTTTTGGTTGCCTTATTTATGACATATGACTTTATCACAACTATGTGAATACATTTCTGCTTGTCTTTTCTTTTTAGGTATAATTTTTGTATACGTACATATAGATACATACATATATGTATTTCTTGTTGAACTATTTTTCGCTGTGTTTCACACGCCATTCTCCACATATAAGTACAAATTAAGAGTAAAATGTTTAATAACTTATTTTCAAATCTAAACACAATTTTTTATACTCTTCACAAAAAAGTGAAAGGGTATATCTAGGTTTGTCATTCTGTGTGTAATTTCTTCGATATCGATATGGGACCCCATGTACTACATATATATATTCTGAATCGTTATGAATAGCGATGACGATTGAGCAATGTCCGTCTGTCTGGTTTCCCAAGCCCCCAGAAGAGCTAGAGACTTCGTTCTTGGACCGTTGGATTGGAAATGAGCTTAAATAGAGTGGTATTGAAATTCAGAAAAATCCGAAATACGGTTCCAGAGCTGGGAAGCTTACACCTATTTTTCGATGCAAAATTAATACCAAAACCAATTATTTTTTTGGTTATTTGTAAATTAAAACTATTTCATGCTTTGGGAATCCTCAATGGTCTATTAAAAACTAAAAACATAACATTTTTTTTCAGGGATGGGAAATAAAAAGGTTTTTTTTTGTCCGATTCAGTATTTGCTAGTACATATAATAACGAAAATGGTTTCAAGTTTTATGTTTTTCTTACATAAAACCTCTCTATAAGTCATGAAGATTTGAATTGGCAAAAAAAAAATTTTAAATTTAAATTTCGCTTCCAGGAGTGGGAACTTAAATTTTTTTTTATAAATACTTAAAAGTAACCGAAAATGCAACTGACAAAATTGGTATCGAAAATTCAAAATAAATCATAACTTCGAATCCAGGATTGGACAAGTGCAAAATTTTGTAGTACAGGAAAGTGACCAAAATAGTTAAAAATTTAAAATTTTTCTTAAATAAAACTAATTTATACCTCATGAGGAGCTACACTGATAAAAAAAAATTAACAAAAATAATTTAAACTTCGCTTCCAGGGATGGGAAAATTAAAGTTTTTTTGGTACATACAATACAGTAGAATTCCGATAACTCGTAGTCGCAAGGGACCGACCGTTTATTACGACTTATTGAGATTTTCGAGTTAGTGAGATTTCGACTTATCGGGAGTAAAATTTAAAAAATACGTCTTAGAGGGATTTTTTATTTTTTTTTATTGACGTTTTATGAGAATTTATAAGAAAATAAAGTAATGAAAAGAGTTACAATGTCAATACATATTAATGTAAAAAATCTGTAATTTGTGTTTGATGTGATTTTTGTACACTTAAACGATCAATTATATTGTCCAGTTTAAAAATAACTTCAAAGGATGCATCATCAGTTTCTGTTTGCATAAGAAAATCACGAATTTTTTGAACGCTAGATTTGGCACATTTAACAGAAACACGTGGAATTTCCACATCGTTTTCATCGTTGTCGTCCTGTTCATCAACTTCTAAGCCCAAAATATCATCATCCGTCAAAATTCCTTCTGTAGCCAAGCCATCGTCAAAATGAACGTACTCATAGAACGTTATGGTGGATTCTTCATTTTGTGGAATTTCATCCCATTGCGGTACGTGAACTATCTCACTGCTGACTACTATTTCGTTTGAATCGGTAAAACCGCAAGCTCTAAAACAGTTTTATAAACCATTTGTTATTAAATTTTATTCCTAGTTCCTCTCTTTGTAAATTCCTTAAACAATCGAATTTCTTCTTATGAATTCTTTTTATCTTTTCATTTAATGCTATTGTTAACCTATCTTCATATTGTAAAAAATCTTCAAATTCTCTTCTAGTAAGATGTCTACTCAAATTTATTTTAACTACATTTATCTCACTTTGAAAATGTTTCAATAGTTCATGTTTTTGTTTTAATGCATATTTCAAAATTTTGTTATGTATGTCATTTGTATACCTATAAATTATCCTCTGTACTGCCGGAACTTGCTCCACATTAAAAATACTTGATATATTCCTTGTTGAGCTTGAAATGAATTTTGGAATGATGCCTGCATTTCTGCAACGTATCAAAAATATTAGCTTGGCTAATATATAGATTAATAAATCAATATGGATTAAGAAATAGTAACATAAATAGAAATGTAAATGAACCAAAAATTTACAAATCTTTAACTTATGTATCTGGAATATCAGAACGCATTGGTAAATCAGGAATATGTGATTCTGAAAAATATACAGTAGCTTATAGAAGTTATAATACATTAAATAAGTTTTCATAACTATGTGAATACATTTCTGCTTGTCTTTTCTTTTTAGGTATAATTTTTGTATACGTACATATAGATACATACATACATGTATTTCTTGTTGAACTATTTTTCGCTGTGTTTCACACGCCATTCTCCACATATAAGTACAAATTAAGAGTAAAATGTTTAATAACTTATTTTCAAATCTAAACACAATTTTTTATACTCTTCACAAAAAAGTGAAAGGGTATATCTAGGTTTGTCATTCTGTGTGTAATTTCTTCGATATCGATATGGGACCCCATGTACTACATATATATATTCTGAATCGTTATGAATAGCGATGACGATTGAGCAATGTCCGTCTGTCTGGTTTCCCAAGCCCCCAGAAGAGCTAGAGACTTCGTTCTTGGACCGTTGGATTGGAAATGAGCTTAAATAGAGTGGTATTGAAATTCAGAAAAATCCGAAATACGGTTCCAGAGCTGGGAAGCTTACACCTATTTTTCGATGCAAAATTAATACCAAAACCAATTATTTTTTTGGTTATTTGTAAATTAAAACTATTTCATGCTTTGGGAATCCTCAATGGTCTATTAAAAACTAAAAACATAACATTTTTTTTCAGGGATGGGAAATAAAAAGGTTTTTTTTTGTCCGATTCAGTATTTTCTAGTACATATAATAACGAAAATGGTTTCAAGTTTTATGTTTTTCTTACATAAAACCTCTCTATAAGTCATGAAGATTTGAATTGGCAAAAAAAAATTTTTAAATTTAAATTTCGCTTCCAGGAGTGGGAACTTAAATTTTTTTTTATAAATACTTAAAAGTAACCGAAAATGCAACTGACAAAATTGGTATCGAAAATTCAAAATAAATCATAACTTCGAATCCAGGATTGGACAAGTGCAAAATTTTGTAGTACAGGAAAGTGACCAAAATAGTTAAAAATTTAAAATTTTTCTTAAATAAAACTAATTTATACCTCATGAGGAGCTACACTGATAAAAAAAATTAACAAAAATAATTTAAACTTCGCTTCCAGGGATGGGAAAATTAAAGTTTTTTTGGTACATACAATATGTATTTTGTAGTACATGTAATAAGCAAAATGGTTACAAAATTTTAGTTTTTCTTAAACAAAACTACTTTATACCTCATGAAGAGTTTCATTGATAAAGAAAATTTTAAAAAAATTTAAATTTCGCTTCCAGGATTAGGAAATTGAAATTTTTTAGAATTGGTAAAAAGAGAAAACAAAAATTAAAATTTCCCTCCCAGGAATGGGAAATTGATATTATTTTTATACATAAAAGTAACCAAAAAGCCAACTAACGTCGGTTTTTACTAATTAAAACTATTTTATAATTCAGGAAGAACAAAATTGGTATTAAAATCTTAAAAAATCAAAATTTGGGTTCCAGGGTTGGACAAATGAAATATTTTATGGTACATGAAAGTGACCAAAATGTTTAAAACTTGTAATTTTTTTATCAAGTAAAATGGCGTTACACCTCCCAAAGAATTGCATTGGTAAAAAATATAAAAATTCGTTTCCAGAGATGGAAATTCGAAATATTTCTGGTATTTTCCCAACCCTGGAAACGAAATTTTAATTTTTTTTATCAGTGCAACGCTTCTTGAAGTATAAAGTAGTCTTATTTAAGAAAAATTTAAATTTTTTTACCATTTTGGTTACTTTCATGTACCATAAAATATTACACATGTCCAACCCTGGATTCGACATTTTGACTTTTTTTTAATTTTTGGTACCAAATTTGTTCTTCCTTATATAAGACACTTTTAGTTAGCAAAAAAAAACGTCAGTTGACTGATTGATTACTTTCACGTATAAAAAAATTAAATTTCCCACCCCTGGAAGCAAAATTTGAATTTAAAAATTTTGTTTTGGCCTATGCAAATTTTCATGACGTATAAAGAGGTTTTGTAAGGAAAAAATTAACATTTTTAACAATTTTATTTACTACATGCAATACAAAATACGGAATGGGTCGAAAAATAATTTTTTAATTTCCCATCCCTTGAAAAAAAAAATTTTATTTTTTTAGTTTTTAATAGACCATTGAGGCTTCCCAAAGCACGGAATAGGTTTAATTTACAAACATTAAAAAAAAAATTGATTTTTGGTATAAATTTTGCGTCGAGAAATAGGAGTAAGCTTCCCAGCCCTGGAAAGTACTTCGGATCTCTCTAAATTTCAATACTGCTCTATTTAAAATCATTTCCAATCCAACGGTCCCAGAACGAAGTCTCTAGCTCTTCTGGGGGCTTGGGAAACCCGATTTCACGTACAGACAGAGGGACAGAAGGACATCGCTCAATCGTCATCGCTATTCATAAGGATCCAGAATATATATACTTTATGGAGTCCTATATTGATATCGAAGAAATTACACACGGAATGACAAACCTATATATACCCTTTCACTTTTTTGTGAAGGGTATAAAAAAATTTGTTTGGTTACAATACCATAAAATTCCGCTTTTGGTGACCCTTTTGAATGAAATAGTTATATGTAAGGGTCACACAAATTGTTAAAGTCTATGTACAAATTTCACAGATATTGACCTTTTAAAGATACAACCAAAGAACTATGTCAATATAATTATTTGATATACCACCAGTGTAGTGAGTCCTTAAAACATGTAGACATGTTTGTAGTCAAATAAAAGGTTATGAAAGGCGGAGTCCATATAGCAGTATAATCTCGCACTGCTTGTCATTTTTTTGGGGGAAAAAATAGAAAATAAATTTGTGTTCAGAAAAAAATAAGTCAATGGGCTATATTCGGCTATGTCAAATGTTGTATACCTTTCACCAATTACACTTTTATACCAAAAATTATAGACATCAATAAATTTTTAAAATGATATTGTAAGTTTACAGGGAAAAAATCAATAACCATAAACGTTAAAATTTCTATTGAAAAGATTATATTACAAAACAGAAGAGACTAAAAATTATCGTAGCTACGTATTTTGTTTGAGTGATCCAATACTGGTAAAATTGCTAAATTTTAAGATGCACTTGTCATTGGAATTCACAAGCGAGAGCTGGCACTTGGCAATAAGAAGTAACTATTGACTTCCTCTAATGACAAGCGTACGTTAAAATATGTGATCATTCTACTTGTATTGGAGACGGACCTTTAATTTGGAACTGCATTGATTTTGTGGCGTTGTTTTATAAGTGATAATCAAAACAAATAAAAAATTTATCATAATGATTATTTTTCAGCAAAAAATTTTGTTGGTTGCTATAATGATTATTTATAACCAAAATATTTTTCTGGTTGACATAATGCTTGTTTATAACCAAAATTCTATTTTTTTACCCTTCACAAAAAAGTTAATTCTTCGATATGAACATGGGACCCCATAAAGTATATATATTCTGGATCCTTATGAATGGCGATGACGATTGAGCGATGTCCGTCTGTGCGTAAAATGTGCGGTTTTCCCAAGCCGCCAGAAGAGCTAGAGACTTCGTTCTTGGACCGTTGGATTGGAAATGAGCTTAAATAGAGTGCTATTAAAATTCAGAAAGATCCGAAGTATGGTTCCAGAGCTGGGAAGCTTACACCTGTTTCTCGACGCAAAATTTATACCAAAAATCAATTGTTTTTTTTTTTAATGTTTGTAAATTAAACCTATTTCTTTCTTTGGGAAGCCTCAATGATCTGTTAAAAACTAAAACAATAACAATTTTTTTCCAGGGATGGAAAATTAAAAAAAATTATTTGGCCCATTCCGTATTTTGTAGCACATGTAGTAACTAAAATTGTTAAACATTTTAAGTTTTTCTTTTACAAAACCTCTTTATACGTCATGAAGATTTGCATTGGCCAAAAGAAATTTTTTAATTCAAATTTTGCTTCCACGGGTGGGAAATTGCAATTATTTTATAAGTGAAAGTAATCAAATAGGCAACTGATGTTGTTTTTTTTTGTTAACTTAAACTGTCTTATAATTTAGGAAGAACGAAATTGGTATCAAAAATTCAAAAATAAAATTTCGAATCCAAGGATGGCCAAGTGCAATATATTATGGTACATGAAAGTTACCAAAATGGTAAAAAAATTTCAATTTTTCGTAAATAAAACTACTTTATACCTCAAGAAGCGTTGCACTGATAAAAAAAGAAAAACATGTAAAAGTGCTATATTCGGTTGTGCCGAATCTTAAATACCCTTCACAGATGTAATTATTTTCGTTTAAATTTATCGGCTAGGAAGCTATTTTTAATACCTCTGAACGTCTTTTAAAAATATGATGAGTCATGATATATTGTGTTGAATTCATCTGAACAGCATTAGTGCGTGGTTGTGTTAGTTGTTGCCAGCTTGTTTCAATGATGAAGGCATAGTCACTGATCACTGAACATAATTGGCAGCCACTGACATTATCATGTACTAAAAGCAGAGTAACAGCACCCACCTCCGTCGGCCCTGTAGCAAAAATTAGCCGGCGAAGTAAAAGGTTGAAATAGCTACAAAAAAACTGTCTATCTTCTCATCTTTCCTAATCTGTCCCCTCAATACTATCCCTTCGTTTTCAGTTCCGGCGCAATGTATTGCGTCTTTTAGATTCTTTTGGTTTTTAAAACCAATTTTTACTTTCTGATACATAAAGTAGGTATAATTCATCATAAAAATCAAAAATAGAAAATTACATGGTTACTTTAATGAATCAGAAAATATCGATTTTCCAACCCTGAAACCGAATTTTTAGTTTTTAAAATCTTTAATACCAATTTAATTCTTAGCGAAACATAAAATATGTTTAATTCACTGAAAAACACCAAAATTGGGAACTTCTATGGTTTGTTTTATGTTCCAAAAAATTTCGATATTCCAACCCTGGAACCGAATTCTTAATTTAAAAATTTTTAATACCAATTTAATGCTTAGCGAAGTATAAAATATGTGTAATTCACTCAAAAAAAAAACAAAATTGGAAATTTATGTGGGTACCAAATGTATGTACCAAAAAAACTCGATTTTCCAACCCTGGAACAGAATTTTTAATCTTTTGATACTAATTTATTTTTTCTCAAATATAAAATAGGTTTAATTCACAAAAAACACAAAATTTGGAATTTATGTGGGTACTTTTATGTACCAAATATATGTATATCGATTTTCCAACTCTGGAAGCGAATTTTTATTTTTTACCAATGCAATTCTTAGTGAGGTTTAAGATAGTTTTACTTGAGAAAAATTTTAATTTGTACACTTTTTGGTCACTTTCATGTACCATAAAATATTTCATTTGTCTAACCCTGGAGTCGAAACTTTTATTTTTTAAGATTTTAATACCAATTTTGTTCTGGCTGAATTATAAAATAGTTTTAATTATCAAAAACAACAATGTCAATTGCCTATTTGGTTACTTTTAAATATTTAAATATCCCAACCCTGGAAACGAAATTTAACTTTTTTTACCAATGAAACTCTTAATAAGGCATGAAATAGTTTTACTTATGAATAGCTTAATATATGTAACCATTTTGGTCACTTTCACGTACTACAAAATATTGCAGTTTTTCACCTCTGGAATCCAAATTTTAATTTTTTTTTAATTTTTGATACCAATTTTGTTTTTCCTGAACAAAAAAATAGTTTTAATTAGCAAAAAACTGACGTTACTTGACATTTTGGTTACATTTACGTATAAAAAATATTTAAATTTCCTAGCCCTGGAAGCGATATTTTAATTTTTTTTACCAATCCTAGTCTTCATTAGGTATAAAGTCGTTTTATTTAAGAAAAACTTAAAATTAGCAACCATTTTGGTCACTTTTTTGTACTACAATATATTGCATGTACCAAAAAAAACTTCCTAACCCTGGAAGTGAAACTTCAATTTTTTGTTTGTTTTTTTTTACCAATGCAACTCTTCATGAGGTATAAAGTAGTATTATTTAAGAAAAATTTACAATTTTTAACCATTTTGGCCGCCTTCATGAACTATAAAATACTGCACTCGAAACTTTGATTTTTTTTGGAAATTTTTGAAACCAGTTTGGTTCTTCCATTGCCTTTTGGTTACTTTTATGTAGAAAAAAAAATTAAATTTCCCAGCCCTGGAAGCGAAATTTTAATTTTTAAATTTTTTTTTTTGCAAATCTACATGTGGTATAAAGTAGTTTGGTTTTTGAAAAACTCAAATTTTGCAACCATTTTGGTGTTAACATGTACTACAAAATATTGCATGTATCAAAAAAAACTTTCATTTTGCCAACCCTGGAAGGGAAATTTTAATTGTTTTTTTATCAGTGCAACGCTTCATGATGTATAAAGTAATTTGTTTTGTTAAGAAAAATTTCAAATTTTTTTTTTGGTCACTTACATGTACTATTAAATATTGCACTTGTCCATCCCTGGATTCGAAATTTAATTTATTATTTTTGAATTTTTTATACCAATTTTGTTCTTCTTAAATTATAAAACAGTTTTAGTTAGCAAAAAAAAAACAACAACATCAGTTGCCTGTTTGCCACGTGTAAAAAAAATACAATTTCCCACCCCTGGAAGCAAAATTTGAATGAAAAATTTTTTTTTTGGCAAATGCAAATCTTCATGACGTATAAAGAGGTTTTGTTAAAGAAAAACTTAAAATTTTTAACAATGTTGGTCACTATATGTACTACAATATACGGAATAAGCCGTAAAAAAAATTTTTATTTCCCACCCCTGGAAAATTTTTTTTATTTATTTAGTTTTTAATAGACCTTTGAGGCTTTCCAAAGCACGAAATAGGTTTAAATTACAAACATTAAAAAAAATAATTGATTTTTGGTATAAATTTTGCGTCGAGAAAAAGGTGAAAGCTTCCCAGCTCTGGGACCATACATCAGATCTTTCGGAATTTCAAAAGCACTCTATTTAAGTTCATTTCCAATCCAACGGTCCAAGAACAAAGTCTCTAGCTCTTCTGGGGGCTTGGGAAAACCGATTTCACGTACGGACAGACGGACATCGCTCAATCGTCATCGCTATTCATAAGGATCCAGAATACATATACCCCACATGTTGATATCGAAGAAATTACACACGGAATGACAAACCTATATATACCCTTTCACTTTTTTATGAAGGGTATAAAAATTAAAATTTCATTTCCAGGGTTGGAAAAATTAAATTTTTTTTGGTACATGCAATATTTTGTAGTACATGTAATAACCAAAATGGTTGCAAAATTCGAGTTTTTCTTAAGCAAAACTACTTTATACCTCATGAAGATTTGCATTGATAAAGAAAATTTTAAATAATTTAAATTTCGTTTCCAGGGTCGGGAAATTGAAATTTTTTCTTTATACATAAAAGTAACCAAAAAGGCAATTAACGTTGTTCTTTTACTATTTATTAGGTGAGGACAAACAAAATTGGTATCAAAAATTTAAAAAAATTCAAAATTTAGATTCTAGAGTTGGATAACTGCAATATTTTGTGGTACATAAATGGTTACATATATTAAGTTTTTCTAAAATAAAACTATTTCATGCCTCATTAAGAGTTGAATTGGTAATAAAAATTTAAATTTCGTTTCCAGGGTTGGGAAATTGAAATATTTATTCTGCATAAAAGTAACCAAAAAGGCAATTGACGTTGTTTCTTTTTGCTAATTAAAGCTGTGTTATATTCAGGAAGAACAAAATTGGTAATAAAATCTTAAAAAAATCAAAATTTCGACTCCAGGGTTGGACAAATGAAATATTTTATGGTACATGAAAGTGACCAAAAAGTTTAAAAATTTTAATATTTTTGTCAAGTAAAACTATGAATTGCACTTGTAAAAAAATAAAACTTCGCTTCCAGAGTTGGAAAATCGAAATATTTTTCGTACATAATAGTACATATGTACATAAATTCCAAATTTTGTGCTTTTAGTGAATTAGGCCTATTAGATATTTCAGAAAATATTAAACTAGTATCAAAAAATTATAAATTCGGATCGAAATTTTTTGGTACATAAAAGTAACCATATAAGTTCCCAATTTTGGGTTTTTTCAGTCACTTAAACCTATTTTATACTTCGCTAAGAACTAAAATGGAATTAAAAATTTTAAAAACTAAAAATTCGGTTGGAAAATCGAAATATTTTTGGAACATAGAAGTACATGCATAAATTCCAAATTTTGTGTTGGAAAATCGAAATATTTTTGGAACATAGAAGTACATGCATAAATTCCAAATTTTGTGTTTTTAGTGAATTAAACCTATTTTATATATCAGACAAAATTAAATTAGTATTAAAAAATTAAAAATTCGGTTCCAGGGTTGGAAAATCGACATTTTCTGATTCATAAAAGCAAGCATTTTACTTGTTATTTTTGATTTTTATTATGAATTATACCTACTTTATATTTTTTGTTTTGTTATATATATATATATATATATATATATATATATATATATATATATATATATATATATATATTAATATTATTATTATATATATATATATATATATATATATATATATATATATATGTATATATATATATATATATATATATATAATATTTTTGAAAGACGTTCATAGGTATTAGATATAAGAAAAGCCAAACATTTTGCTTTCTAGCCGAAAAATTTAAACGTTTTCTTAAATATAAAAGTAACCGATAACATCATTTTGATTTTTTAATTAAACCTACTTTCTGTTTTGGCAAGAAAGAAAAAAAAAAGAATTACATCTGTGAATGGTATTTAAGATTCGGCACAGCCGAATATAGCACTTTTAATTGTTCTCAATGTAATTAGTTACGGTAATCAATATAATTGGGATATTCACACTTCGCGCTATTTAGTCATGTTGTGATAAAGTCATAATATTTTAGACCAGTTCAAAAAAGTTGTTGTTGTGCTGCATACAAAAAAGTCATAAAATAATAGCACTCTTACAGGTATGTTTTTGTTTTGTCATAAAATAGCTCTAGAGATCTGAGTCGAACGGCTGAAATTTCTTAGGCGAGACGGCGATAGTATATGTTTGCCGCCGTTACTTATAAATGATTCACGACTTAAAAATTATTCATACCTATATGTCTGTACATTAAATCACATATTTATGGCATAAAATATATTAAAAGAGAACTAAACTGCAAAAACTAAGTATATACAAGTGAAAAATTTGTCTCGTTTAACTTACGTAGCTGACAGCCACTGAACGTTTCTCCCGATGCCGCCGCAAAAAAAATGTATTCAGTTCATATCAAGGCAGCAGCTGATCGATGTTTGAAATAGCATACTAAGTTATGACAGGTTATTCACACTACTCATATTTTTCGTGCTATTATTTTATGACGTGACTTTATGACTACAGTGTGATTCCCCCAAATATAAATGCGACCATAATGGTCCAAAATTCCCAAATGCATGCAAAGGGTATTTTTGCGAAATAAAAACATAACAGTTATTTTCGGTCCCTGTCCAAAAGACGATTCTACGGTTGGACAATTAGAACTTTTTGGGGTACATGAAACGGTTTTTTCGTTTTGTTTGTAAATTAAACATGCTTAATATTTTTTAAAAACGTTCAGAGGTATTAGAAATAAGAAGAGCCAAACATTAACTTCCTAGCCAAAAAATTTAAACGTTTTCTTAAATATAAAAGCAACCGAAAACATCATTTTGTTTTTTTTATTGAAACCTACTTTCTGTTTTAGCAAAATGAAAGAAATGAAGAAGAATTACATCTGTGAAGATTATTTAAAATTCGGCACAGCCGAATATTGCCCTTTTACTTGTTTTATTCTCTATTTTACGCAAACATGTTTAGCTGACAAATCTTGTAAATAACATGACTTTTTTAGTTAGTGATTTGAAATTTACTTTGGTTTAATATCGCTTTATTTAAGAGTTAACAAAATGTACATGACATGTTAGTTGTTGTCAGCCTGTTCCAGTGACGAAGGCATAGCACTGATCATAATTGGCAGCGACTGACACAATCATGTACGAAAGACCAGAGGAACAGCGCTTTCCTTCGTCGACATTGGAGCAAAAAAATATTAGGCGGCGAAGTAAAAAAGGTTCAAATTGCTACAAAAAAATGTTCTATCTTCTCATCTTTTCTCATCTGCCCCCCTAATGCTATGCATATGTAGGGGTCATTCCCTGAGCGATGGGCCTATTAAAAAAAAAAGCAAATTATTATCATAATTATAACAAGTATTGACATATACTATATATTTAAACAAACATTTTTTAATCATAAGTTATCATTTATTAAAAATTATTTATTATTAATTTTTATTCATTACTAGCTTCGCTGCCCTATTCGTTAGAACACCGGTTCTCGATCTGGGTGGTTACTCTGTATTGCGATGTGTAAGCAAGTTAGATGCGAAAGGTAAATGCGATAAGATTACAATTTGGTACTCTGTAACGCTTACGCAAACGCTTTCGCAAACTAAGTTGAAAAAGAAGCAACCCTGTAGTGCGATTCAGTAACTTTTAAAGATTTGTTATCTGTTAATATATAACGCCTGTGTGGCTGTTTGTATTAACGATTGTGCGATTCGGTAACTCCTAGTTAACACCGCTGGTTAAACATTGAAATCCAGTGGCATCTCTGTTAGAACATATGTCAAAATAACGAAAAGCACAAAAGAGAATACAAAAAACAAATATTTTTACATTGTGCACAGACGCTTTTGTTATTATTTCTGGACAAAGTAAGTACCTCTTTAAAATTTAATTTTATTACTATTATATTAATTATTTTTATATGTATGTATGTACATACATATGTATTTTATATTATATTAAAAATGTTTACTTTGTGTTAAAATAAACCATTAAAAAAGTGCTGCTGTTTATTTAACGAAACAGCTGTTCAAGAAAACGCTTGAAATAACGTCAATGGTTAAAATATGTGTTAGTGAATAGCAAAGGCGTTTATTTTAAGGTTAACTACTTTTAACCAAACAATTGTCGTTAAAATTTCATACTGAATCGCACTACTGGTGGCACAAAATTAAGAATAGCGAAGAATGACAAAATGAAATGTCAAAACTTGTAAACAAAAACATTTAAACAATTTTTTGTGTAGTAAGTGTTTTTTTGTTGAAAATAAAATAAAATAAATAGTGATGGATTCGGTGGCGTTATGGTTTGAAGAAGAAAATGAACATGTTGAACGTATTACAAGAAGATTTTTGAGAGATAGATCAGATATATTCTCCCTAAATGACTACAGGTATGCAAATAGGAGTAGATATCATGTGCAAAATGTTTTCAAACATTCCATTTTTATAGCTTTATACAAAACTTTCGTCTTAATAAAGATGCGTTTATGTATGTATTAAACGCTATTCAACACGACCTCATCGTTACAAAGAGATCCACAGATATTCCAACCGCAATAAAAGTGGCCGCTGCTTTGAAATTGCTTGGGCAAGGTGGCTATCAACACCAAATTGGACAAGACCATCTGTTAGGATATTCGCAGCAATCTATGTCGCGTTGCTTACAAGAAGTTTGCATGGTGATTGAGCGAATACTCTGTCCCAAGCACATACAATTTGAGATAACTGTGGAAGAGGAAAACGAAATAAAAAGATGATTTTTCCATACATGTGGCATTCCTGGGGTGATTGGAACAGTGGATGGTACCCATATTCAAATGATTCGACCAGCCAGGGATGAGCACTTATACTTCAACCGAAAATTAAAGCACAGTGTGAACGCTATGGTGGTATGTGAGTTTTTATGTATGCATTTCGCTTGTTAAATCTTACTTTGATATTAAATTTTTAGATATGTGATTACAAAATGATAATTAGATTTATTGATTGCCGATACGGTGGTGCAAGCCATGACTCACATATTTGGGTCCTTTCTAACGCAAAGCAAAAATTAAAAGAACGTTTCGAAAGAGGAGAAAAGGGATTTTGGCTAATTGGTAATTAACTTAAAATAACTTAAAATAATTTTTTTCTTACTTATTTTTAAATCTTCTAAAAGGTGATTCGGGCTACCCTCTGGAACCCTGGCTGCTTACTCCATACAGAAACGCAACGGAAAACTCATCCGAGGCATTTTATAATACACAATTTTGCAAAGGAAGGTCCATAACTGAGAGAGTGTTTGGTGTTTTAAAAGGCATATTTCGGTGCCTGTTAGCAGCCAGAGTTACATTACGCACCAGAAAGAGTGGTTCAAATAATGAACGTTTGTTGTGCCCTGCAGAATATTTGTGCAAATTTTAATGTACAACTACCAACACACGAGATTGCTGAGACAGAAAGGCTAATTCAAATTGAAATGTCTGTTGACAGCAATACGAACAACGGTGACCAAACAAATATTGCTAAGGAAATTAGGAATAATATTAGAAACAACTTGATTTTAAGAACATAACTTTTATTAAAAAAACTTTTAATAAAAACAAATATATATACATACATATATAAAAAAATCAGTTCATTCTAATACTAATAAAACAAACCTACGATTTTGAGATTTTAAAATTCATTACTCAAAAGTTCTTAAACTAGAAATTGCACTTTTAGGCATATTATTAAAAAATAACTTTCTTTTCTGACGAAAAAGCAAACACTTTGTACGCAAAAGCAGGAAACTCATTAGAGACAATATATAACGATTAACATAAAAATAAATAAACTATTATCCCGTTTATACATAATTTTAAATCGTATTTTCTCATATCGTGTTCATAAGAAACCTAAGTATACTGGTATGTTCTGTATTCCATGCGGAATTAAAATATGCGGAATTACCAAAGCGTTGTTCTTATAATTAATCATTTGTAACAACAATGCTTTGCTAATTCCGCACATTTTAATTCCGAATTGCATACAGAACACTCCCGATAAACAAACTTTTGAATCGTATCGAAAGTTTTAAGTGTGTAATGTCAAATCATATTTTCAATTCGGATACGCTTCCGTTGTTAAGTATAAATATTAGCAATTTAAACGTGTTACTTCAATTCGAAATGTTTTCAAAACGTATTTATAGAAGTATAAACAAGGTATATTAAATACAAATTACTTCGTATACAAAAGTACAAAACTTATAGACAAAAAATAACGATTAACTAACATAAAAATAACAAAATTATAAAACACAAAAGTCTACTGCTATGTATATATCGTCATAATAAATTAATGTTTTTGTCTCCCATGAAAATTGAAAAAAAAAAATTTTGATTGGCCCTTTTGTATTTTATATGACGATATGTGTATCATACAGTAAAAATATCACATCGTTTTTTCTATTTGTAATTCTAAAATTTTCTTTTTTTAATTCCAGCTTTTCTATTTAAATTTTTTGTTTTTTGAGCTTTTTTTCTTTTTTAAATTCAAATTTTTCTTTGCAAAATGCTATTTTTCTTTCGTTTACTTCAAAATTGTTTCTATTATATCTTACTAATTCCTTTAAGGTATTCCGAACATCGCCCAAAAGTTTGGTGGATTCCTTGTGGAATATTCCTTGGCTTTCTACTTGGGTTTTTAGCAGAATATCACGGTCGTTTTGTTTTGACAGCCGCGTACGTTGATGTTGGCAGCCCGTTGACGGCTTCTTCCATGTGAAGCAGATTTATTATCTGTTCCTCCATAGCGGAAAGCGAGCAATATTGTGAGACACCACCACCCGCGCTCGAAATGCTCATTTTATTCTTGCGCATCTCAACCTTCGTGTGGGGTTTTAGGTCTGACCAAACCTATAGGCACATGTACACACATATACATATTTATACTGTGTTAGTTTCACATTTTATATAAAAAATATAATGCCTTACTTTTTTCCAACCAGCTACATCCCTTACAGGAGGTCCATTTGAATTAAGGTCGTTCGCCAGTTTTGTCCACAAATTGTTGGCGCTTTGTTTGGCATTTCCGCACTGCAGCTGTCCCTTGGCCAAATCGCTGTGTTGCACCATAAAATCAACTAACATTTCGAACTGCCGTTGATGCGCCTGTAACTTTTTCTGCTTTTCCCTAAAAAAATAATAGTTTAGATATAAATATAAAAGTTTATTTGTGTTTTCTTACATGATTCGTTTCGTTTGCGTTTGATATTTTTTAGCGCAAGATATTTGCGCTTAACGAACGATTTTGACATACGCTTTCGTATTACAGAGTGCGGAGATGCCAGATTTGCGAAAGGGGAAAAAGTAGATGCGAAAGGAAAATACGAAAACGCAATAAAGGGTACCAATTGTTCGATTGCGTACCATTTTTCTTTCTCATCGCAATATAGAGTTACCCCCCTGTTTTAGTGTGTGGTTATATTATTCTTGTCTGTCTGTTGCAATGACGAAGGCATAGCCACTTGTAGGTAAATATTATCGATTCATTATCCTGAAAATGGCTCTAACAAATTCTCTCTCTCTTCCTTCTCCATTTGTCTTCTCGGACACAGTCGATAGAGATTAACAGAAAATTCACTTCAGAAAGTTTCTTCCATACTTACTTATATATATGTAGATGGAATATTGAAGCAGATCACATAGCATATCTCCTCGACCATTTTATGTGTCTCAGTAGATGGAGTACATAGTTCAGTCCACCAATGGGCAGAGCTGACAATAACTAATACATGTGCCACTAGCGGTGGCCCACCACCAAATTTTCTTCAGACCTTACTGAATTCTGGACGTCGAGTGGTAAATATCGAGTTTCATTTCCAGCACGGAGTCCTTGGCACATACTAGATATGTGCAAATGTCGTAATTTTTTTGAGTCACGCATGATTCACAAGTGAATCGTGACTACAAATTATTAAAATCACTCGTGCGTGTGTGATCGTGATTCAAAAGTTTAGAGCCGTGCGTGATTTTTAATACGTACATATAATGTTCACGCACTCTAAACAGCAGATACGTTTTTTCTTTTGAACTTTTAATACTAAGGAAATATTTATTTGCATACACACATACATAACTATATACTATAGAGATTGCCGCATTTAAAGGCGCTAATAAATTCAGCAAAAGAAATGATGATATATAGAAATTCATTTGACGATTCTTGATGCCTTTAATTGAATACCGCTTGCCGACAAGTACATGTACCTTCAACAAAATAATAAATTAAATCAGAATATTCAACTGACTTTTACGGATCTAACAACACTACATAATATATTTATTAGACCATTTAAAAAAAAAAAGTTTGAAATGTCAATGGCACAAGTTGTTTTCTAATTGTACTTAATAAAAGAAAAATTTTGGTATATTAAAAATGAAAGCTGAACAAGGTTTACAGGTCGCTCAAAATCGATAAAGGTTTTTGGCTAAAAAATGGCATGTTTTAAAAATATGTTTTTACTTGGTTGATAACAGCTTTTGATATGCAAAACCGATTTTGATCGGAGCAGACTTGTTTTAAAGGTAACAATATTTCACTTATTTTTTGCGAAGAAATTGAAACATTTAAGACAGAAGTTTCAGCTCTATAACCTTTCAAACCTAATAATTTTAAAATTTTTCTTCAAAATTTACCTACTTTCGTCCATTTAAAAATTTTTCTTTAGATTTTGGCTTAAATTTTTATGCACCTTTAAAATTATTTTTAACGATGGCTTCTTTACAAAACTTTTGATGTATGATAGTACCATTTAAATGACATTTGTTCAGTAGTAGCAATATTAAGCTAAGTCTAGACAATATGTTGAATCAGCAAATATATGCTTATATTTATATGCTTTAAAATAAGAACAAATCCCGCTATCAGCATATGTATATGTTAGGCGTCTACATGGTATGCTGAAAGTACCAAATTTTGTAAAGTCTACATATGTCAGCAAATGATATGTCAACATATGAGTTAGCATACATTTTTTGTGTCTACACGATATGTTGAGTTTCGTATGCTGATATATATGTTGAGTCGTGTGAGTTTTTGCTTAAAATGTCAAATAAATTCTGTTTCTTTATTACTAATGTGTATCAAGTATCGCTTTTAGTGGAAAAATTAATATTTTTGGTGTATAATTAATATATAAAAATAAAACATAATGTCATCAAAGGATGTATCACTTGCCGTTATTCTGACTGCATTTGTTTTTGATGATGAAGAATTAAAAGTAAAACGACGTAGAGTTTGGCAAAAGAAATGGGTAGAAAGAAGAGAGGAGGAGGGGTTCTGTGCAAAATTATACAAGGAATTGAGAGAAGACCAAGTTATATACAAAAATTTCCTATGTATGGATATTCAACAGTTTAACAATTTGCTCAGTTTGGTGTCTCCATTAATTGCAAAACAGGACACTGTAATGCGTAAAAGTATAACAGCAAGGGATCGACTCATTTTGACACTTCGTTTCCTAGGTAGTGGTGATTCGTTTTCTTCACTGCAGTATCTGTTTCGTATTCCTAAGCAAACTATTAGCACCATTATTCCAGAAGTGTTGGATGCGATTTATACAGTGCTTTTAGACAAATATATGAAGGTAACAGGATTGAATTATTGCTTTTGTGCTTGCACATTAAAACTTCTATTTTCTCATACGTATATTATTGTAGATGCCAGCAACTACAATAGAATGGAAAGCTATAGCTGATAAATTCAATGAACGTTGGCAATTTCCAAATTGCATCGGTGCTGTTGATGGTAAGCGCGTGGTAATGGTAGCGCCACCAAATTCTGGCAGCATTTACTATAATTATAAAGGTACTCACAGCATTGTATTAATGGGAATTGCAGATGCTGAATACAAATTCATATATGTTGATGTTGGTCGTAATGGACGGTTTTCGGATGGAGGAGTATTTAATCGCTGTAGCTTTGCAAAAGCAATGGACAACATCCAATTGAACTTACCAGAGCCAACTGTATTGTCAGGACGAGAATTACGTGTTCCGTATTTACTTGTGGCAGATGATGCTTTTGCTATGCGACCAAACCTTTTGAAACCGTATGCTCAACGTGGTTTGACAATGGTACAAAGAGTGTATAATTATCGTTTAAGCCGTGCACGTCGGATTATCGAAAACGTGTTTGGTATAATGTCAGGACGTTTTCGAGTTTTGCGATCACCTATTAATTTAGACCCAGAAAAAACCAAAAAGGTTGTTTTAGCATGCTGCGTACTTCACAATTATATGATCACAACAAATAAAAAATTATATACACCGTTCGGATTAGCTGATCAATATGATGAAAATGGAGTATTAATTGAAGGTACTTGGCGACATGAATACAGTACAAATTCTACATTTTTGCCACTTCAATTTGCTACAAATACTGACGTTCAATCAAACATGAGTGCTAAGGAAATACAAAAAGAGTTTACCATGTATTTTGTGGAGGAAGGTGAACTAGACTGGCAGTATAAACAAATCTAATTTTAATATTGTTAAGTTTAATTTTTTTTATTTAATTAATATAATAACTAATAACATTCATTTAGTTTTTCATTTACCATATGAGTAATTAAAAGTGAAATCAACAAATATATGTGTCGCATGGTTTTCAATTTTAATAAAAGAAGTTGAGGATAATCTTGGAAGTATCAGACGCTTAAACTACTCATATCGCATATTATTTTTAGGCATTATTGAAACTTGATTCAGTAGAACTTTCAGATTCATCCAATATGTCCATTAGAGCACGAGCCAATTTCCTTTTAGCAAGCATTCCTTTTTGAAGACGAAGACTGCGCAACTCAGCAGCAACATAAACACCAAAAGCATCAAATTGGTCGTTTGCTCCTGTTTTGTCTGCTATTGTACAGATCGCCTTCGCTGCCATTTCTTTGAATAAATCAGAATTAGACGATGATGATTGTGACGGCAGCATTTGTGGAACCGATGGTGTTTTTTTAGCACGTTTTGGTAGTGTTGGTTCTCATTCCTTTTCTGGCGAATTCGAGTTATCGACAGACTGTTATAAAAAAATGAAAAATAAATTGAGTTAAAAAAATTTCATATATTATAAATCGGTAGTTTGTTTACCAATGTCATTGAAGAAATTGATTCGCTAGTTTGAGACGTTTCATTCACGTCTAAAAACATCATTGCGTTGAAATATGTATTTCCAAACAATGGTTCCTCCAGCAGCCGAGCCGGATTTTTGCCTTTTGCTTTTGCTCATGTTTGTCTTAAATGTCACTCGCAGATTTGACCACTTAGCTTTACATTCGTCTGCAGTTCGTTCTCCTATAAAATCAGAAATTTCTTGCCATGCTGCTGTTTTTGGCAATTTATATTGTGGGGAGCTGATGTCCCAGAGCGTTGGACGTTCTTCAACAGCACTGATGAGTTTTATAATGTCATCATTAGACCATTCAGTATAGACTTTTGGTCTAATTTGTTTGTATGTTTTTCGCACTTTTTTGTCTGCTTGTACTTTTTCAGGTGTTGCGTATCCGGAATCATCTGCATCAAAGCCACAAAATGATTCTGAACCGTCTGTAACTTCCAACAAATCTGTAATCATTGCATCCATTTCTGTATATGCTTATGTTTGAAAATAAAACGAGAATTTTGTTATTGTAAGTGATAGTAATACTAAAAATATATACTTATGTATGTCTAATGACTCACCCATTACAAATATCTTCCAACATATAAACCTTTATATTTACTATATTTTAATTTTTATAATAATATAAGTTTTCTTTTTTAAACACAATGCCAAAATTCACATTTACCGTTTTGTTTTAATCAATGGTGCCATAGGTGTAATATGCGGTAAATTGCTAAATTTAAGAGAAAATATGGCAAATCAGGCAGCACTGCTCATACATGAGCAAGATTGAAATATCAACTCTACGTGCCATCAAATTTGCCGTATGCTTAAAAACTTGCATACACTATTCAACAAATAACATATCTGTCAGCATACATAGTAAATTTGTTACAAAGTAAAAATATGGTGTCTACACGATATGCTAAAATCGTGAACACACGTTTGTTGACAACGTTAACAAATGGCCTTCATATGTGGTTAAGCATACGTATGTTGATGAAATTTAGTGTCTACACGATATGTTGGCACTGGTAACAAATTTTTCATCATAAATATGCTGTTTCAACATATCGTCTAGACTAAGCTTTACACAATAATGATAAAAATTAAACAAAAACTGTGTTATATATACTTTTGGTAAGGAAAACCATTTATTAAGCTTAGAAGAAGATTTCATTTAAAATTGAACACAATAACACCTTTATTGTTGTTTTTGTACGTTTGATTGCGTTGTTCGATAACTTCGACCAATTCGTTTTGTTGTCCTTGATCCTTTGTCAAGGTGTTGCACATTTTTAATAAGCCCAATAGCTCGCTCGGCTAAGTCATTGACTACGCTGGTGTTATAAACAATTTCTTTAATCTGCAGGTAATTTTCGTCTTTGGGCCAATTTGATGGATGGATATCAAGAAAACTGCTGCCTACTCCAATAATATCAAGGAATTTCTTAGTATTTTGTGAAACCAATTTCGTTACAAAGAGATTTTGTTCGCAATCGAGAGTAACATTACGAAATAAGTTTTTTTTAAAGAAATTGTTGATAACATCAGCGTAGTCAATGACTTAGCCGAGCGAGCTATTGGGCTTATTAAAAATGTGCAACACCTTGACAAAGGATCAAGGACAACAAAACGAATTGGTCGAAGTTATCGAACAACGCAATCAAACGTACAAAAACAACAATAAAGATGTTATTGTGTCCAATTTGAAATAAAATCTTCTTCTAAACTTAGTAAATGTGTTTCCTTACCAAAAGTGTATATAACACAGTTTTTGTCTCATTTTTATCATTATTGTATAATATTGCTGCTACTGAACAAATGTCATTTCAATGGTACTATCATACATCAAAAGTTTTGTAAAGAAACCGTCGTTGAAAGTACATTTAAAGGTGCATAAAAATTTAAGCCAAAATTAAAAAAAAAAATTTAAATGGACGAAAGTACGTAAATTTTGGGCAAACATTTTAAAATTATTAGGTTTGAAAGGTTATAGAGCTGAAACTTCTGCCTTAAATGTTTCAATGTCTTCACAAAAAATAAGTGAAATATTGTTACCTTTAAAAGAAGTTTACTCCGATCAAAATCGGTTAAGCGTATCAAAAGCTGTTATCACCCAAGTAAAAACGTATTTTTGAAACATGCCATTTTTTAGCCAAAAACCTTTATCGATTTTGAGCGATCCCTAAACCTTGATCAATTTTCATGTTTAATAAACCAAAATTTTTATTTTATTAAGTACAATTAGAAAACAACTTGTGCCATTGACATTTCAAACTTTTTTTTATAAATGGTCTAATATTTATTTTTCCATCAATTTGTTGTAATTATACCCTCCAAAAATATTTGAGGGAATACTCACTTTGTCATTCCGTCTGTAACGCAGTGAAATATCCCTCTAAAACCCCATAAAGTATATGTATTCTTGATCAGTGGTGAAATCTAAGGCGATGTAGCCAAGTCCGTCTGAGGAAATCACGATTCAGTTCAAACGAAAAGAGACAGACCCTTGAAATTTGGTAAAGATCAGATACGGGTGTTTCATAGCACAACTGTGCTGAGATCATTCACACATACTCTTACTCTCTTTAATTTAGTCGTCGATGAGACAGCGACCAATGAATATCAGGCGGATGCTTACGAATTTTTTTCCAGAATATTTGCCCAGCAAACAATTTCAGTCATGATGATATGCGAAAAATATTTTGTCATAAACAATGCTTTCGATAATATACATTGCCTTTTATACAATTTTTCTCCAATAACGGACTATACTAATTCTCCTAATTTAGTAACACACTTTGTCTTATTAATTAGTCTGTGTAAAATCTTATCATATATATTTTGAATATGTTTCCCATATGAAAATGATCTTCCATGCCGACAAATATCAAAGCTTATTAAGTTTGATACATCCAACCGCGTACTTTTTTTTTTTTTGCGAATATTCAGTGCTATGCTCCAGCAAGCAACCATTCTTTTATTTAATTTATTTTTTTCTTGAATGGAAAACATATCAAATTATTGTCCTATCTTTTTTAATATTTTTCATTTGACTGTTTACTTAGAAAAAGTTTTATTTTTAATTAATAATTTTACGTAAGCAACGTTTTCTTCCAACTTAGAAAATATTGCTACTTATGTGTGACGACCAAAAGTCCCTATGGTTGTTTTTGGGCACATAAAAAATTTAGTAATATAAACTACCTTTTTCAAGTAACTGAATTGTTAATTTTGCATATTGAAATGTAATTAGTTTAAATCGCAATATTTAAAGTTATATTATTTTTATTTTGTTAAGTAAAATTGTATTAATTCGCTTGATCACACAAACAAATCAAACACCGTCCCATTGTGCGCATGGGGATTTGTGCTTGTTAAATGATCATATAGAAGAAACAGACATTCCTACGTACGTATGTAAATCGCAGTTTAGTACATCGAGTGCCGTAATTTGCCCTCAGTTCTTGGGAATCCTACTTGGAGGTAAGTCGTTTATTTGAGTAACATTAAATTGTAGAATATTATAATTTAAAATTTTGTAGGAAAACCCAGCTACATTTGTTGCACCCAATAGGAGTGTCTCCGTATCGGTGAATGAATTTGACTATTGTGGTTTTCAGTAGTACTTTTTGCTGTTGAGCCTAGGAGTGGGTAATTGGCGAACCTCTTTCTAACCGGAGGTTCTCCTTACTGGGAGTGTGTTCGTTACTCACCCATAGCTAGTGACTCAAGTAGATACTGTCCGGTTTAGTTAAGGTAGGAGAACATTCATACTTAGTTTGTTGCACCTAACAGGAGTGTCTCCGTCCCGGTGAATGAACTGTAGGAATCTTCTCCAGCTATTTGGTACCCACTCGCAAACATAAAATCCTCCGCTTCCCAAGAACTGAACAACATTTTGTTCTTTTATTCTTGTAATAAAATAACTATTTTTTGTAATAAAATAATTCTGCTAACAACACTCGTTGTTTCATTGTATTCTTGCATATACAATTAACAACCCTGGACGCCGCTGAGGTCTACCCCAGCATCCAGCGAGAATGTGTCGTTACATATGTATGAATATATAATGCACTATTATCTTTCAAACGCTTGGCTTTTTGTTTGGTGGGTACCTCGCAAGCTTAATACATACACAATTTACCAATACATTGACGGTGCCCACCACTGGTATAGATAAATTTTGAAGGATAGCACAGGTCAAATTCGCAAATGCGCTGAATCGGGGCAGAGGGAAAAAGTTCCCGTAATAAGAACTAAGCCAAACTCTAAAAAACAAAAAAATTTTTAACGTCCAGAAAATTTTAAACGTTTAGAAACACAAACTTTTAACGTCTTTTTGTAATTTTGTTAAGCAAATGACATACATATTTGATGATTTTTCCCAACCCTACCTATTTTTGACAGGTCATAAATGACCCTATCGAAAAAAATTTGTTTCCACACGTAATTACCACAAAAATTAAGTTTTTCAGATTATATACTTCTAATTTTTTTTAATAGAGGCGTTTAGATATTATGTGAATATCGAAAACAAAACACATGTAATAATATATTAGGGTTTAATATTTTTAATTGTCATGTACTTTTGCAATGAATTCCCCAATGGAGTAAACGTTTTCCCAAATCAAAACCACCAGGTATCCTTATATTTTTACTAGAAGATAGAATTGTTGATATTGTCATGAATTTTCCTATTGCAAGCAATACGTTAACTTTTGCAAGGTTTATTGATGGTATGCATGTGTATTGGACTTCATAGACACAATACAATGGAATATATTAAAATATTTAAATAACAATAAAAATCTAGTTTTTAGTTATTAACCCCCTTATTCATAAAAATTATGAGAGTCTAATAACAACGTAATAACACAAAATTTCATATCAAATTTGCTTTATTACACTCTTATAAGCCTCTTATAATTTTTATGAATAAGGGGGTAAATATTTAGAGGGTATTTAAGATTCGACCAAGTCGAATATAACGTTCTTACTTGGTTATATTTTTTCTTGTTTTAATTGGCTTTTAATTTGATTTTGCTGCCCTGGAGAAGGTATTCATATGGTTATTTGATTTAATTTCTCACTTTTTTAACTAATTTGCAATTTAACTAATTTGATTAACTTTTGAATAGCATTACACTAAACAAAAGCAGTTGATAAATTTAATGGTTTTTATTTTATAAATAAAATTTCTAATGGTTAAAAATTGAGTTTAAAAATTTTTCATTTCGAAAAGTTTTAAAAATTAAATTAAATATACTGTGGGACGCTTTCACCCTAGTGTCCTGTTTTCTTGACATGATGGATTTACTGTATATTGTGTTGCTGTTTAATGCCACAATATCTAAAGCAAGTTTTTAAAAATTCATTCAGTTTGTTTCAGTTTTTTACTTTTTTTTTGCCAAACTGAAATTTAAATTTTTAATTCTTATACACCACTGCCAACACTAAAGTTGAGTGAAGCCAAAAGCACACACATACACACTATTGTAACCAATGACTAAAATGTTTTGAGTTTACTTTGGAAAAAAAAGTTTCAACGAAGTACCGAAAAAACTGTTTGAAAATTTGATTTGTTAGCAAAAATGTATAAATATTCAATGAACAAAATAATATGTTTTCAGCAAATACATTTGCACAGACAGCTCCAAGGCACATGCTTAAACTACGCTTAACTGCACTCATGCTTCCTCAACATTCACACTTAAATTGCTGCATTTTTTAGCACACTTCGCCACTACATTAATGAATGATTGAATGACAAATTGTTGTCAATGTAATAAAAATATATAACAAAAAGTTTTAATTTCTACCTGCATGTATTTATTTAAAAATAAGTTTTGTTATCATTTTGTTGGAAAAGCTACAGTTATTAGTGGCTTTCCCTACAATGAAATGCAAATGTAAGTTAATATACACAAATAAAACAAGTAAAAGTGCTTTATTCGGCTCTGCCGAATCTTAAATACCCTTCACAGATGTCATTCTTCTCGCTTAAATTTTTCGGCTGGGAAGCTGAAAAAAATATTATATATGTTTAATTTACAAACAAAAAGAAAAATCCGTTTTTGAAACCAATTTATTTCTTCCTGATATATAAAGTAGGAATAATTCATCATAAAAATCAAATATAACAAATAATATGGTTACTTTTATGAATCAGAAAATGCCGATATTCCAACCCTGAAATTGGATTTTTAATTTTTTTGGTTTTTAATACCAATTTAACTCTTCCCGAAGTATAAAAAGGATTTCATCCATAAAAAACCAAAATTAGGAACTTATATGGGTAATTTTATGTACTGAAATATTTAGATTTTCCAACCCTGGAACCGGTTTTTTAATTTAAAAATTTTTAATACCAATTTACTTCTTAGCGATGTATAAAATATGTTTAATTCACTGAAAAAAAAACAAAATTGGGAATTTATGTGGGTACTTTTATGTACCAAAAATTATTCGATTTTCCAACTCTGGAAGCGAATTTTTATTTTTTTACCAATGTAATTCTTAATGAGGTGTAACGTAGTTTTACTTGACAAAATAACTTAAATTTTTAAGCTTTTTGGTCACCATAAAATATTTCATTTGTCCAACCCTGGATTCGAAATTTTGATTTTTTAAGAATTTTGTTCTTCCCAAATTATAAAACAGTTTTAATTAGCAAAAAAAAAAAAACAACGTCAATTGCCTTTTTGGTTACTTTTATGCAGAAAAAATATTTCAATTTCCCAACCCTGCAAAAAAAATTTTAATATATTTTTACCAATGCAACTCTTAATGAGGCATGAAATAGTTTTATTTAAGAAAAACTTAATATTTGTAACCATGTTGGTCAATTTTATGTACCACAAAATATTGCAGTTATCCACCTCTGGAATCTAAATTTTGATTTTTTTTTTTAATTTTTGATCCCAATTTTGTTTTTACTGAACTAAATAATAGTTTTAATTAGTTCAAAAAAAAAAAAACCTTCGTTAGTAGAATTTTTGGTTACATTTTGTATATGTTGTATGCGAAATTTTAATTGTTTTTTACCAATCCTAGTCTTCATTGGGTATAAGGTCGTTTTATTTAAGAAAAACTTAAAATTTGCAACTATTTTGGTCGTTTTCATGTACTACAATATATTGCATGTAACAAAAAAACTTTAACCTTCCCAACCCTGGAAGTGAAACTTTAATTTTTGCTAATTTTTTTTACCAATGCAAATCTTCATGAGGTATAAAGTAGTATTATTTACGAAAAATTTAAGATTTTGAACCATTTTGGTCATCTTCATGAACTATAAAATATTGCACTTGTCCAACCCTGGATTTTATTTATTTATTTTGGACATTTTTGATACAAATTTTGTTCTTCCTAAAATATAAAATAGTTTTAGCAAAAAAAACATCGTCAATTGCCTTTTTGGTTACTTTTATGTATAAAAAAAATTTCAATTTCCCAGCCCTGGAAGCGAAATTTTAATTTTAAAATTTTTTTTATCAATGGAAATCAACATGAGTTATAAAGTAGTTTTGTTTTAGAAAAACAAAAATTTTGCAACCATTTTGGTTTTTACATGTACTACAAAATATTGCATGTACCAAAAAAAACTTTCATTTTCCCAACCCTGGAAGGGAAATTTTAATTTTTGTTTTTTTTTTATCAGTGCAACGCTTCATGAGGTATAAAGTAATTTTTTTTAAGAAAAATTTCAAATATTTAACCGTTTAGGTCATGTACTATTAAATATTGAACTTGTCCATTCTTGGGTTCAAAATTTTATTTTTGAATTTTTGATACCAATTTTGTTTTTCCTAAATTATAAGACAGTTTTAGTTTGCAAAAAAACAACAACAACAACATTAGTTGCCTATTTGATTACTTTCACATATAAAAAATATGCAATTTCCCACCCCTGGTTGCAAAATTTGAATTAAAATTTTTTTTTTGCCAGTGCAAATCTTCATGACGTATAAAGAGGGTTTGTTAAAGAAAAACTTAAAACTTTTTACAATTTTAGTTACTACATGTACTACAATATACGGAATAGGCCGAAAAAGAATTTTTGTTTCCCATCCCTGAAAAGTTTTTTTTATTTTTTTAGTTTTTAATAGACCAGTAAAAAAAATAATTGATTTTTGGTATAAATTTTGCATCGAGAAATAGGTGTAAGCTTCCCAGCTCTGGAACCATACTTCGGATCTCTCTGATTTCAATAGCACTCTATTTAAGTTCCTTTCCAATCCAACGGTCCAAGAACGAAGTCTCTAGCTCTTCTGGGGGCTTGGGAAAACCGATTTCACGTACAGACGGACATCGCTCAATCGTCATCGCTATTCATAAGGATCCAGAATATATATACTTTATGGGGTCCCATGTGCATATCGAAGAAATTACACACGGAATGACAAACCTATATATACCCTATCACTTTTTTGTGAAGGGTATAAAAATCGTTTACATTTTTTGTTTTTTTTTGTTTTTTGATAGTAAATTAAATTGAACCATGTGTATGAATAATTTAACTGTTGCAAAAAACTTGAAACGAATAATGCTTTAAACACTCGTACGTTCAAATAGTTTAAATGTTTTGCAAAAAACGTGGACATACTAACTATACAAAAACTCACTTTAATTGGATCTAATACTTTTAAACAAGTAGCAATCGATAATGAATTCATTGATAGTGGGTATTTCTTAACATTCTTTCATGTATATACATATGTATATACGTAGTTGGTATGTATAATAAAGTTATTTGATTGTAAGAAAAATGTATTATACCAAAGTGCACAAAATAAATATTTATTAAAAAATTTGGTTTCTCATTTGAGAAATAATAATGCACAATTTTGTGCAAATGAGATGGTGAACACCCTAACTGAAAACACTCTCTCAATTTGCAGATGTAAAAATGCTATTCCTAAAGATTCTGGATACTGTTGATGAAAATGTAACGGCTTTCGACTTTTTCTTGTACCTCGAAATATATATGTATCATGTCTTTTTGAATTAAAACATGTTACCAATAATAACATATCAATCCTATCCTGCATTTTGAAATGAAACTAATTGCATGAAAGTCGCAATATATTCACATTTTTTCACAACAACACTTCCATTGATTTTAGTTTCCACCCAGATTTCTAAGATTTTTTCCAGAAGCTATTTTTTTGACTTCTTCCGAAAACAAAACAGCGAAACACTCCCATTTTAACGGTTTATACAAATATACAGGATTGTGGCAAGTAACTATTATAGATTATTTTGTATAAATATTTAATGAACTATAACATCTTATATTTAAATATACATGAAGGAGATCTTCATACCTTTTCAATACAATAGTATTATTAAAATATTAACAATAACCTCTACTCACAACTTATTGCGCTATAAATTTGTGTAGGTGATAATATTGGTAACTCTAATCAGATAGAAAACAAAACAATTGATGTAAATTAAATCACCAAAATACAATTAAATTATTTAATTTATATTGATTGTATCTACTTTTATGAGATGTGAGATATAAATATTACAGACCAATTTTAAATCTCTATTTTGACAAAGTTATTCCGGGAAGGGTAGATGTTTTACCTCTGCAAGGTCAGACAACATCTCAGCTTCTTATAGGCTTAAGGAATAAAATTTGTTCAATATTTATACTTTTTTTGCATATAAAATCATACGTCAACGCTCACTAAAGGGCGCGGGGTCTAAAAATAGACTATATCATGTTTATTTATATTACTTGCAAAAAAAGTGTAAATATTGAACAAATTTGATTCATTAAGCCTATAAAAAGCTAAGATGTTCTCTGACCTTGCGGAGGTAAAACATCTACCCCACGGCCCTTAAAATTGGGAACAGAGATGTCTTAAACTCTGTCCCACCAAGTTAAGTATTTTAAATTAACTTACTAAATATTTAGAGGGTATTTAAGATTCGACCCGGTCGAATATAACGTTTTTACTTGTTGCTATTAATTTTGCGTCGAGAAATAGATTTTTCTGAATATCAATACCACTCTATTTAAATTCATTTCCAATTTATCAGTCCAAGAACGAAGTCTTTAGCTCTTCTGCGGGCTTGGAAAAACCGATTTCAAGTACAGACAGACATCGCTCAATCGTCAACGGTATTCATAAGTATTCAGAATATATATAGTTTATGGGGTCCCATATTAATATCGAAGAAACTACACACGCAATGACAAACCTATATATACCGTTGCACTTTTTTGTGAAAGGTATAAAAATACAATGACTCCCAAAAGATCTTTAAACAACTTCCTTAGAGAATCGCAATGTCACTAATACTCTTAGCAAAGTAAACATGTCTAAAAGTTCAGCACACTGATGGGGAAAAAAATACGCTTTTAATTATTTCAAACTACAAATCAGATTAGTTTGTCATAAATTGACAACAAAAAAGTTTCGAGTTAGTAACGGCTCCCTTACCGAAGACAATTAAACACAACTTTAGTCGACACAAAAATAGCCAAACAAACTCTGGAAGGGACAAACAGTAAAAAAAAATTCTACAACACTATATTTGTTATGAGTAGTGTATACATGTGTGCCGCCAAGCATGGGAAAATAAAAAGATGACCAGATATAAGATTTTATATAAAAGATTGTTTTGAAGTACAAACTCCCACATACGTTTGTAATACCGTTCAAGTGAACATAAATTGCATTTCGTTTAGTTATATTTTCTGTGCAATTTTCCTACTATTTACTTGTAAATTGTTCATTGTTCCGCAACAACAATTGTTAAGCACTTTCTTTCTACGTCGTTTTTTTCTTCTTCTTAATTGGTTGTATATATATATATAAAGAAATGAATAGCTGACAGACACTGGAAAGAAAAAATATTATTACTAACACACTCACTAAACACTTAAGAGCAATGAGTAATAGTTGCACTTCAAAGTGGAAAATTAAAAAGATATTCAAGATTCTAAGTCAATTCACTTTTTGTGTTATTTCCTACACTTCAGTTGACATTCCTTGAGCACTCATTACTAATATGACTTGATGTATTAGTCTAATAAAATCTGTTTGTGCTTGCATAGGAAATATTGTATGTAGGTATTATAAAATAAAGCACGACTGAAATAAACAGGAATTAAAAGTTAATCAGTTTATTTTAACATTAAGTCTACATTCGGTTGGTAGCTGCGTTGATAATTTGGATACCTTTTGTACTCTTTTTCTTTTTTTAAGTAGGAACAGCACTCATGGGATGACCCATGATTCGCATTGAACTAAGAACTTGAAATGTAGGACTACATGTAATGTGCCGGATAATTAAGTTGCTCAGTCCTATCTGGCAATATTATCACAATGAGAGTCCGTATATGCCAGAACTCAAAGCAAATGCCACTCTCGAATGTCTCGCTATCTCATTGATATATATCCAGCATCCGAATTCTGAATGAATCACTACTTGTAGCAGGCATGACCATCGGTTTAATCTAAGTAAAAATGATAAAGCTACAAATATCTTACAATTTCTTTCTTATATTACCTCAGCCGTCTTAGTAATGTCAGACATTGCAGTCCACAAAACGTTGCAAAAGCCTTGAAATCGAAATGAACCCTTCACCTTTCGGCTCCATCAGCTAAAACTATAACTACAAAAAGAACTAACACATCAATGAATGTGCAATAGGCAACGTTGTCATAAATCCTGGAATGTTGCCTCAAAATCCCAGTGTGATCATAGTCTGTGCTGACTATAGGCATGTGACGATGAACATGATCGCAGAGAATAAGGCCCCAAAGGCTTTGTTTGCTCTTTCCACGTTAGGTTTTTATCTACTTGTCCTTATCAGAGATTGGTCAGAGGGTACAACTAAGCTTGTATCTACTTAGATCAGTATAAAACAATTTAACTGTATTCCCAATTCAGATTCATCACTAATGATTTTAGCATTATTTTTCCTTTATTACGAAAGCCATTTTCTTTTGTGAACCAATATCTTTGTGAATTCTTCCCTTATGATTTCAGTTTGGTCTGCATATCAACAATAAGATGAAACGATCAGATGATTTGCCGGTATATAAAAGGTCAGTGAATCATTTTACGTGGATAGTTCTGAAAGTAACCCTCATATTTTTGCAAATATTTAGGGATGTAGGAGGGGAAAGTAAGATACAACAGGAAAAGAGCTTAACAAACGATAGATTTTTCACGGCTGCACTTTCTTGAATGAAATTCTCTAGATTTTTTTAAATCTTTATTTCTAGGTTAATGCGTATCTTCTGATAGTTGGCCAATAGCTAAAAGAGAGTAATTAACAATTTCTGATCCGTGGATAAAATAGTTATACGAAGTAAGGATCATGCTGTACCAGTGATGTTAACCGTACGGTAATTACCGTATTGTACGGTAATTTAGCCCTCCGAACGGTAAGCAGGTAATTTCTATATTTGTACGGTAATTTTAAAAAGTTTTAATTGTTAGAGCCCAAAAATTTTTTTTCATAATGTGTCTACAAACTGCAAATTCATAACTGTGATAATAAATCAGTTTTGTGACAATCCAAATATAAATTATTCACTGCAAATTCTCTTGCAACTACATATTTCTCAGTAAAAACATCAAAATAATGTCAATTGTAGTTAATTTCTATACGTTTCTTATTATTGATTTTGTACCAAACTTTGCGTACTGTAGTTTTACCTAAAAAACGGTAACTTTTTTAGGGCTATACGGAAATCGAAATAAAAAAGTTAACATCACTGTTTCTGTACCATAGATATAATTCAACAAAAAGTCGTCCTACTTTATGTGCAAATATTCCAAAAATTTCATTGCCAAGTTCATAAATTCAGTTATAAAACTTTTAGCAGAAGTCGCATAGGGATTTTTGTCGGTAAACTTAGCGAGTTAAGTTACTCGTATTACTAATTTCCACATAACTTCTGAGGCGCACCGATGCGCCCAACTAATAACTTTGTGACCACCTGCACTTAGAAAATTGATTTTTTTTACTTCCAATATAAAAACTAAAAACAAAACCACTACCGGAAATAATTTAAATTTAAGCAACACATATTGAGATATACCTGGGCCTGACGACTGCATAATAAGATTTACTAATTTTTTGAAATTATTCCTAGTAAACAGTATTTATTTGCGTAAAATATTTGGTTTTTTTACTCCATTTTATTTTCTTTTCCTCACAATAATTAATTTCCACAAAAATACCGTTAAATATTTCATATTAATTTTTTGCCGAACGATGAAGAATTTTGTGCTCTTTAAGCGGATACTTTTAGTTTTTAGATATTTGATTTTAATAGTACCTTTGGGCCCTTTGTGCATCGTTTAATGTAGCCATTGATCCGTTGAACAACAGATTACTATGGACTGTTAATTGTCGACCAATAAATCTGTTCAAATCAGGCTCAATTGGATGACCACGTTTAACAGAGTATACAAACAAAGATAGAAGTGTTTCGGAAAATGGCAACGAAACTATAAAATCAGATGTACCGCACACCCTTCGACTGATGTAAGGCATATGGCAATGGAAAAAACTGATTAGAATAATTTTTCTTTAGGCTTCTGCGTCTTAGTAGGAATTACAGGAAATAATACATATTCGCTCAGAAAGATTTAAAGTTCTCCGTTTTTATCTACAAATTTTGGAAAATAAATAAAAATTTTATACAAAAATATAGTCTTCATAACATATTTTTAATAGGTACATAAATTCTCAAAATTCTATGTGAACGCCAAATATATAAATTAAAATTTTGGAATATGTTAACTTATGTAAAAATTGCAAACAAAACTCTTTCTGTTATATACAATGGCCGAATAAACAAAGTTTTTTTGCCGTATTGTCAAAAAATTTTTATATTTTGAGGCGCAAGTATATATGTTTACGTTTTACCGATGTTTTTTTAGCATGCTTTTTGTAGCTATTGTGGAAAATATTCTTGCAAAACCAGAAACACGTTTTTCGTGGTACTGTTGTCAAAATGTCATATCACAAATTACTTTAAAATTGTTTAGTTCGTACTGTTGAATATATCATTTATTTGATTTTTAGATACAATTATAGTTTGCGAGGCTACTTGCTTGTCCGCAGAAAACACTTCGGGTTTCTGTCCGACAAGCTAGCGTTGCCACCTATCAGCTACAAAGGCAACCGCTGCCTCTTATCTTTACTTTGAATATACTTATTAATAGTATCCTGGAAACGTATGTTAATTATTAATTAATAGTAATATGCTTACTAATATGCTTATTGTAATAATCCATTTAAATAATACTGGTACTGTTGCGTGTGCAATATAATATGGAAAAGTAGTTTAAAATACCTTCAGGCAACAACTTTTCAGGAAAGTAGCTTCAAATAAGTTTTTCTTAAGATATACCGAGAAACATGTCAACATATTTAGAATATTTTGATATATATGAAATACCCTAACATTGCATGCATTATAAAAATGTTAATAATTAATATAACGAAATATTAAAATAAATAATTTACTCATAATTTTCTTTGCCAAATGGTAGTCGTTCCTCTAGTGAATAATATTTCAGAAATCTTCCACTTTTTTGGCGTACTATCCCCCAACTGCTGCTTCCCTTTTCCCTAACAACAGATGAGAACTATTAGGAACTGGTGTTCCTCACTTTCACCAATGGAAACACCAAACGTATGTGGTGCCCAGTAAACGGAACATTTCTTTTTTCAACATCCCACTAAACTTTTGAAACAAATAAGCCAAAAATGCAACTTAGGTACTTGCACTGTTCACTTGTTTAACCAAATTTACATAGGGAATTTCATTTAATAATTTTTTTTTTCTATTTCATAATCGTTAATTCCCTTACATAAAAAAAAGTTAAATTTCAAGTAATATAAAAGTTTCATTTGAATTTCGAAAAAAACAGAAATGAAAATGTAATAAATGAGGCTACTCTGCTAATTTTAAATATAACTTACTACCTACTGTGGCACAAACTTACGCTTCACCGCCAAAGTGTAAAACGAATTGTAAGTATTTATAAAAAGAGATTGTAAGAAGAACTAGTGTTAGCGATATTTTGTAAAACTTTTTCCTTCTCCTGTCGCCCAAAGAAATGTTTTCTACTTTATTTCTTCTCTTTCCGTCTAAACAGGGAGAAATTTATTTAAAAACTTTCAGTTTGTACTTTTACAAGCATAGATGTTTTTGGCAAACACAGCGGGTTGTTGAAGCTGCCTGCCGCAGCATCCAAAAAGAACATTGTTGTAGCTGATATCCGGTTGCAACTTCAATTCATATAGAAAAGTTTAAGATGAAAATAAAAAGCTTATTGTAGGAATTGAATACTTTTTGCTTTTTTTTGTTGTTTTCGCTCGTTTTTTTAATAAAACATGAAACAAAAAATTATGAAGACAAAACTTTTTCCACGGATGGTAAAAGTGAAGCAGAAACTAACGACACAGATATTTCTCCAGAAGGTGAACAAGGGTGTCACTTTTGATTTCTAAGCTAACACTTTTGGGATCTTTCAAAATAGCTGCAAATCTTAACAAATTTATTGGGCAAAAGCTTGTTAATATCACATAATTTTTTTTATGAAAACAAACTTTTTTTATGAAATTTTTACATAAGAAGGTACATATTTTAACAAGTGGTAGTTGCTGAGTTGATATTCAGTGTGTTGTAATGCGCCCTAAATAAATTCCAACTTTGTAAATAGTATAGGGAAGTGCGACCAAAATGACCCGCAACGCTTTTTTCTAGAACCGCCTCTCAGAATGGCTAACGCTACTTATTAAATTCAATGCACTTCAACGTGAAAAGGACGGATAGTGTCGAGAACAAAGACAGAGAAAGCTAACAAGAAGAGTAATGTACTTCACCAGCGAGTCCACTACTATAAAGGATAAACTGGGCCTGTACTACATCGGCATCATTTGATCGGAACCACATTAATCAACACAACCAAGAATTAATACTGATCACAAAAACTAGATCCCATATTCATGACTTGATTGAAAGTGGGTTCGAACTCATCACTACAAGCTTCGTAATCAACATCTTCAACCAGCAACACTAACAAGGAAAGCGATGTTATGACATCCAGCAGAAGGCACGTCGTTCCATCCACCGTCATTTACACAGTCTAAAAAACAATGTTGGGCTTTTAAATAAAAATATGAGAGTTGAAAATAATTCATAATAACGTGAACATTATTAAAAATAGCGTCATTGATATATATTAACATAAATATTAGTATTATCGAGTTATTTCAGACTCTATATCAGTTACATAACAGAGACAAACTAAAAACAGTATAACATTAAGCACACTAAACTCTTAATATGTTTATTTATTATTTCTAAGAATTTCTAATTTATTTAATTTTTCTAAGAATCTTAGAAAATTTACACTGCGAACCCTATATAAAAATGGTGCAATATATTTTAAAACAGATTGCACTTGTCTGTTAAATACCATCAAATAGCATCTGCTTGTGATGTTTGATGGCTCATTGGTTGATGACACCACTCTCTAAATGCTAAACTATAGCAAACTCTGTTCAGTCACTTTGTATCTGTCGAATATTACAGAAATATCTTTCTCTCTATTTTGCTTTCTTTTGATTTTATTTTTGAGTAACAACAGTAAAACAAGTATTATCACCTGTAAATCCTTTGTGCCAATAATAGAAATAAATATGAGAAACAAAAATTAAAAAAGAATTGTCTAAAAACTAAACAGAAACTTTTTTTCTGGTTTGTATACCACAACTGCAATAACAACAACAAAGTTATAAAAACAACAAAAAATGTTCAAACATTAAATACATCACAACCTGTGCACAGTGGAAATGTGTGTCCTTAAATTCCATAATTCTATAAAACAATATACATAAATCTTTTCCTAGTGATAGCATTAACTATCAAGTAAAGATACACAATCGCACGATTAATTCACAGGAAAATCTTGCAAAGTTCTGACAGATTTTTAAAACCCGCTTTAAAACGGCGTTGTAGGTGAGACACTATTATACATCAATGATACAAAAACATCTGGTTGAAAATAAATACTACTCTGCATGGAAACTTGCAATTTATAAAAATATGCATAAGCTTTTACAAATCGCACGATTTGGCAACAAAATCTGTCACACAGATGCATTTTTAGTTCACAATACATAAATTTGTAGCACATATGTCATAATCGGCATGCCACACGATTGTGTAGGATCTGCCGAATATAACACGGCTTTAAGTAGTTAATACGATAGTGAGTGAATTTGTTAGCACAGTACTGATAGCGATCAACACAATCATGTACTAGAAGTATATATCGGCGGGAGTGCAGCAAAGTCAAATAATAAATAAACTGTCATCCAAGTTATCTCTCTTTCTGTTAACTTTCTCTCCGTTTTCTCAATAATGCAATGCATAAGTAAAACAGCCCCTAAATACCAGTCCTGAAGAACCATATACGTGAGTGATATATATATATATATATATATATATGTATATATATATATATATATATATATATATATATATGTATATATATATATACATATATATATATATATATATATATATATATATATATATACAAGGGTGGATTCAGCCTTCAGCTCAGGGGGGGTCATGTAGTTGAAATTCAGTCGATACACACAGAAAAAAAGGGAATGTTAAACTAGCATCACAAAATGTTTAAAATCATGGTAAAATTTTACAAACCTGATACCTAATATAAAATTATCATTAATACGAATAGATTTTAAACGTTATAGTGTTGATATTACCTTAAAACACATTACAGTACTATCCCGATAATCCGGACACGCGATTTTACGGACACATATATAATCCGGACACTGCTACAAACCGGACAGTACCACTTTTTTTACTCTATAATACGTACCTACAGTAAATTTGTTGTTTCATTCATGTTACGTGGAATTTTGCAATTTTGCTTTAGTTAGTTGAGTGTTTTTGTTGACATAGGTTCGCAAAGTTTAAGCTATACATATTTTGAAAAATTTCTTTTTATAACTCGACGTTGTAAAACAATCGCCGCTATTCTGTTTGGCGTTTAACGCCTGAAAATTCGACAAATTGTAATAGCTTAAAGACAAAAAGCTAAATTTGGTGTTTTGCAGTCTCCCATCGGACGCGTCCCCAGGTGGCGGATAGGGGGAGACCGAGATAGTGCCTCATCTGATACGCTGCACAAGTGGTCACCTTAGTCACTATCAGGTCTTTGGGTCTGACTCGAACTTGCGGTCCTTCACACACCACTGAACGTCCGCAGGGTTGGGTCGGATCACGCTTCACACTAGGACAACCCAATTCAAAGGTTCTCATCGGCTAGGGCGTACCCTGCCAAAGAGGCGCCATAGCTGGCAGAACCAACTGAGGGGCATCATCCGGGGCTACTTCCCACCTCTATCGACACCCCACCAAAGGTGAGCCAGAGATGGGAAGGAATCTGACACGTTCAACATTCCTTAGTTTGGGTTCGTGGCTGTGGGCTGCTACCGTCCCAAGAGCGTTACACGATACACAACACTGTTGGTCGTGGACTTTATTCCAGACTTTGGAATCGAGATGTCCTTCAGACTCCCGGATGAATGTAGCGTATTGCAGGCGGAAATATCTGCCATCAAAAGGGCAGCGTTATGGCTAAAGTTTTATCGGATATCGAACCGGGACATCCAATTCATTACCAACAGTCAAGCTGCAATAAAGTGCTATACACGGGGGTGTATCCTGGGCATCCCTACTTGTCCAGGAATGCCGCGGAGGCCTTGACGGACTTGTGGAACATTCACGCATCACCTTGAACTGGGTACGGGGACATGGGACCACCACGGGCAACATTAAGGCGGATGAACTGGCGGGGAGAGGAACCACACTTCAGGAGGACGACATTGACCAACTAAGTGGGATTCCACTCTCATCTTGCTGGAGACGCTTTGATGCTGCACTATTCGAACTGGCTCAGGACAGGTGGTTCAGAGAATCCACTTGCGAGATATCAAGAGTCTTATAGCCCCGCCTAGACTCTAGGAGGACGAGGGATCTTTTGAACTTCGCAAGAGGTCATCTACGCAATATAGTGGCCACACTCTCTGGTCACTGCACCTTTGGGATCCATGACAGGCACATGGGGCTCCCCTATAACGACTACTTCCCCAGTTGCAATGATGAGGAGGAGGAGGAAAGCATTGCACACCTCCTCTGCTTCTGTCCTGCTCTGGAGGAGCAGCGCCTACAGTCTCTGGGCAAGACACGCTTTGGAGACATTTCAGAGATATCGGAGATAGGACTGAGATACTTGAGTCTCTTTATTAGGAGCAGTGCCTGGTTCGGCAGCTGACTCCCCTGGGGCATGTATGCACGACCATAACTCTTGGTTTATGTATCCCATCTTCTTTCTTACTATCCTTCTTACCTTAACTTCGACTATCCCTACTTCTTCCTCATTTCCCATCTTTTCAATCCTCTTTAATACAGGTGTCACAAAGGGATCAACATAATTGGAACCAAGTGGGCTGGTATCGGTTTTTCCTTTCACCAGCAACCTGCTAACCTAACCTAACCTATTACTAAATGGCGAATCTGAAGGCGAAAAACGCCAAACACAATAAAGGTGAATGAATAGTAATAGCAAGAGATCACATAAAAGTTTAAGAATAAAAAAGAAGTGTGAACTATTGGATGAATTAGTCAGAGGAAAATCAGTAAGATGTGCTGTAGACAAATTTGGCGAAAAAAAATCGAACGTGTTCGATATTAAAAAAAATAGTGCTGCTGTAAGAGAATTTATGTCTAACATATAAATGTAAAATATATTGAACTAAATTCTCTTTTTAATAAAAAACTTGATAAACAAATATAAAATTGATTTAGTTTAATTTCTTTGCATTATGTATGTATGTAGGTAAAAAAATTAACATCTGTAATCCGGACACTCCAGTATACGGGCATGCTCAAGATTTATGGTGCCCGGATTATCGAGATAGTACTGTACTTAATGCAAAAATAATGTACCTGTTACGGTTTTGTATTTATAAACACTTGACTAAGCTACTAATACATATCACGGAAATTCGATTAAAAAATGTTTAGCTTTACAGTCGACTCCGATTTACTGGAAATAACCGAAACCAAATTTTTTTTCAATTATCTGAATTTTTCTCTAAAACGTAGTTCAGATTATTGAAATTTGTTACAGTTAAGCGTACTGCTTAAAATCAGTAAAATAATAAATATATTTTATATCAAATCTGTATATTATGTTTTACGTCAATTTAACGTCGAAATTTCATTAAAAAAAAATTATTCATAGAATTATTCATTTTGTTGTTGAAATTTTTCACGAATTCCTCGAAAATGTTTAGCCACTTGCATTGACAATATAATAGAAAAATACAATAAAGTTCGTAAGAGCGAAAAGGACAAATACATTTTTCCATTTAATTTTGTATCGGACAAGACATGCACAATTTTTCCAGTCTTAAGTTATGCAATCGATTTCAAATAAATAAATTTGTTATTGTTTATTTATTCACTAAAGCGAAGTAAGTTTCATACAAAACGTAGTTATGGGCCAGCTTTTGGTTTTCAGTAATACGATATTTTCAATAAAGCGATGTTTCGCTAAATCGATGTTTCACTAAAGCGAAGTGAATAAGACTATCTGCGTTTAAAATCTGTGCAGGGACTTGCATCGCTTTCAGTAATCCAATTTTTTGCAGTAAGGCGTGTTGCGCTAAAGCGGATTCGACTGTATTTTAAAATTTAAATGATCCGCACAATAAACAAGTGAACTTGCGTACATTTTGCTTTTGTTGTACATGAATACTCGTTCATACGGGCTAATTTTTGCTTTTTGTATTCTATTCATGATAAAAATACTTGTTGCTGAGCAGAACTTTTTTTTATTTATCATCAAAACAATATTTATTTTAAAATATATTTTTTCAATACCTATGTAATATGTATTTATTTTATTTATAAATGAGTTTAGAATGAATAACAGTACTGAGCTAGCCCAGGGGAGGGGTTCATGACCCCCACCCCCTGGATTCGCGCTTGTATATATATATATATATATATATATATAAATATATTTATATATATATATATATATATATATATATATTTATATATATATATATATATATATATATATATATATACATATATATATATATGTATATATATATATATATATATATATATATATATATATAAAGGGTGTTTTTTGTAGTGTCACAAGTTTAAAAGGAAATATATATTCAATATCAATGAAATGGGCTTTATTAGAAAGAAAATTTTAAGAAATTAATGGTAAGAAATGATTTCTGCCTTCGCGCCGAGGCTGGCGCGAAGGCGGCACAATCTGTAACACTAACTTTCAACCACTAAAAAATCCTCCATAAAGTAGACGGACACAACCCCAGTTGCTGAGAACGGCGACGAATTGATTGAATAAGATCATCTTCAATGCTTTCTTGTACAGCGCCTACAGCTTATTCAGTGCGCACTGTTCGGAGTCTCACGGGATGCATATTATCAGTAACAGTACATGTGGTCCGAAAACAATTTATTGTTTTTCGAATTAATCCCTCTGAAGGACGATTATGTGCGAAATAAAATGGAAGAAGTGCGCGATGAGTTTAACGAATAGAACAATTATGTATATTGAGTACATTGATTAAATATTTCAACAATTTTGTTCAAATTATCTAAATTAATTTGAAGAAAATTATTTGTATTGTCCACGTGCTTATGTCTTGATTAATTTTATCAACGTTGCTCTGGTGTTACTACACTCTAAAAATACACGCTTATACATATGTATATATACATATACATATATATACATATACATATATATATATATATATATATATATATATATATATATATGTATATATATATATATATATATATATATATATATATATATATATATATTATTACTATTATTAGGTATATATATATATATATATATATATATATATATATATATATATATATATACCTAAATATTTATTTATTTATTTTATTTTTATTTATTTATTTATTGGGAAATAGCCCAACAAGACAAGATGTCTTATAAATGATCCCTACAAGAACAGTGTCGGTCATCTGACCGGTAATATGCCTGCCACTAGTGAAGACGTTTCTATCACAACGTAGAACAAAGTTTCTATCACTTTATTAAGGCCAATGTGAGAAAAATGATAGAAACCTTTGTGTACGTGTGATTTTGCATTCCTCTCTAACCTTTGAATTTTATCGCCCATAAAACATATATCCGAACTACTCACTCTAACTATATTACTATATATAACTATATTACTATATATAAATGTATGGCACTGGTGATAGGGTATGTTGGCACTGCTGACAGTCACCCATGATAGAATATGGTGGCACTGATGACAGTCACCCATGGTAAAAAATGGTGGCAGTCGTGACAGTCACCCATGAAAACTCAAATTTATGATATAAAACACGTTTATTCCAATTCAATTGTTTATTTTTATTAAATATTTAAAAAAAAAACTTTACATACATATTTATTTATGTACATTAGACCGGTCGTTAAAAATAAATTTTGAAGTGCCGGGCAGATTCTGTTTCCTTTTGGTCTAAAACCATTAAATTTAAAATTTGGGGCTGATCGGATAATATTTAGTGGCCGCGCCCATCAACCAAAAATTTAAATACATGAAATATATGGAAAAAAATTATATTTACCCAATATTCTTCAAATTAAGTGCACAAAAGAGAATATTTTCTACAAAATCTAATTGATTACGATTAGCAATGAAATTATCTTTCTAATAAGTCATCAATTTCCAAAATTGGTTAATAAGAAAGTTGAAGCAAGTAACATAACTATTTATTTTAAACACTTATGAAAAGGCTATACATATATGTATATCGTTTTGAAATATTTCTCTTGCTGTTGCAAAGCAAAACAAAAAAGTACCGTTGCGAATAGCTCAGTACACAAAATATTCTTTATTTTCATTCAGTCTTGATGCGTGTCAGATATTGTTTAAGGAAAAAGTGCAAATAATTATAAAAAAGAAACGGTAAAAGAATTTAATATTGTGTAAATTTGTGTATCGTGTGAATTTCAAAGAAGTAAGTTAGTTTACATGTTTTTCGTGTGAAAATATAAAAAAAATATTAATACATAATTTGTTAGCACGACACTAATTGGAAATTTCATAATGGCGGATTTGCCAACAACATCTTCTTCAATTACTACTCGAAGTTCAGTGCATTCCAATATTATTCTTATTGGACGAATATTACACCAAATATTGGGAGCTAAATTACCCTCAAATCGTCAAGTTTTGCAAGTATTCTTTTATAATATGCGAATCGGAAAATTTTCATCCAAAGAGAGTGCAAAGTTATCTGTAAATATGGCATCGGTGTTTTGGCAACAAGCTAGAATACCAATACGTGAAGAACACAAATGTTGTGAAAAACTAATTAAAATTTATGATGAATGGAACCGTGTTAGGAAAACTTCTTCGAAAGGAAAACCACACAGTAAACAAGGAGAATTTGTTGGAAAATGGGATGATCTCTTCGACATTGCCCATGCAAATGCTTTGCAAATGATTCCTGTCGAAGAAGACAGACAGTTGTTATTAAAACAAAGAGAGAAGGGACGTCCGGGTTGCATGGCTGGTGTCGATCTTAAAATGTACGCTCAAGAAAAACGTTCAATTGAGCGAAAAGATAAAGAGGAAGCGCGAAAGAGGAGACACTCAGAAATAAGAAAATAAGTTTAATCTCTTAATTATTGCTGTTTTCTTCCCTTGCCTTTTACATATATATTATGTTAATTAAGTAAATATAAATTTTTTCCATATATTTCATGTATTTAAATTTTTGGTTGATGGGCGCGGCCACTAAATATTATCCGATCAGACCCAAATTTTAAATTTAATAGTTTTAGACCAAAAGTAAATAAAATCTGTCCGGCACTTCAAAATCAGACACTTTTTTGGAAAATAACGACCGGTCTAATGTACATACATACCTAATTAAAAATCATGTAACTTTCTATCCTCTCTTTTGTTGTACTGTTCCATCATCCGTGTTTTTGATGCGACCTAGTAAATATCAAATATTTCAGTAGAAATGAAAAACAAGGAAGATTTTTAGGTACTTACAACCGCTTCCAACTTGTTGGAATTAAAGATTTCATGCTCTTCATGCAATATTTCCTGTTGCAACCAGATTTTTTGATAGGTGGTGTTGACTTTCCCTTGTGATTTCAAACGTGTATCACATATTTGAACAATAAGCCTATGAGTTAATTTAATTTAATATAGTAAATATAATATATAATACTTACATATATTTCTGACCTTAATTGTATATTAAATATACGTTTATATTAAAAAACTAGTTAATTTTTATTATACTTTGGCTGATACAGACATAAAATGAAAACAGGAATGACAACTATCAAAAACTAAACCACTACATAGACATTTGTCAACGATGATATTTGTCTCCGTCTAGAGTGGCAGTCATATGTTCGGTAATACCAAAAATTGTTTCAAATGTATTAGTACAAATTTTATGTGTGTTTAGTTTCGGTCACCCATTTCTTGTAGGGATAGTGCTATTGATTACACTAAAAAAGCTAAGTCATAAATAAAATATAATATATAATATTTGTAACAAAGGAGCTTCTTTTAAACAAAACTTTAATAACAAAAGCAGATTTGCAATAAAAGGATGAAAAATATAATATAGTGGAGAAAGTAAACAAAAATTATTAAATAGAAAAAGGAGAGCAGAAAGTAATATAACATAAAAATTTAAATAATCCTCTTTTAAATATGTTAGCGTTGCCTAATTTTTGAATGTTGTTTAGCAAGGTGTTCCAAAGACTGATTGTGTGAATTAAGAACTGTCGACTGGCTATAAGACTCCTATACTTCAGTTGTATAATGTTCCTACAGCGGTTAGATCATGCGAACACAATTCTATGATATATGTATGTCGGTTGTTTCGATATACTAATTTTGTGCAGGAGCATCAGATATTTGCATTTTAAGAGGTTCTCGAAACTGGTTTGGAAAATGTGATGGGCATATGACGAAATGTGCTCAAAGCGTCTTTTATTAAAAATGTATCGAGCAATGTTGTTGTAAGCAACGTTGAGCTTTCTTTTGTCTTCATAAGTACAGTTTGTAAAAAGTTCCCATCCGTATAGGAGAGATGGTATAAAATACGTTTTGGCTCGTACGTATTGTAGATGGTGTTGAATCTTTAACTGCCTAAAAGCTGCGCAACATACCGTAGACTTTGCCAACAACTGCATTTATATCATTTATATGGTCAGACCAAGTTAGTCTATCATTGAAGATCAGTCCCAGGTTAGACGCTGTTGTAACAAAACCTATATTATCTCCGTTAATTTTTAACCGAGGGTCCTGGAAATTTCTCCTAGATTTAGAAATCAAAATACATTTTGATTTAGAGGGGTTTATACATAGACCATTTGATACATCGCCCATATTCCAATTCTGGTTACGTCATCATTGATGTTGTTGACACAGTAATTTAAGTCAGTAATATTGCTACTGTTATAGAGGTGAACATCGTCAGCATACATATGTACTGTACTATCCATTGTGATGTCAGGCTGGTCATTAATATATAGACAAAAAAGAAGGGATCCAAGAATTGAATCTTGTGGAACTCCTCTTTTCACTATGAGTGCTCTTGATATTTTGTCTTTAAGCTGAACTATTTGCGATCGATTAGTGAGATACGATGATAAAAGTTTACACGCAGAGCTTGAAAATTTAAAAAGCTTCTGGAGTTTTAACAGCAGAATTTTATGATCGACTGTGTCAACCATTTTGCTGTGATCCAGAAGGATCAAGAAAGCCACCATATTACGATCAATTTTTGATCTGAGGTAGGGATGGGCATATTGCACTAGATTTTTAGTGCACTAAATATTAAATAATCAGTGGCAGTGCTATCAAAATTTCACTACCACTAAATTTTATTGGTATTTAAAAAAAAATTGCACTACCACTAAATTTTAGTGCAACTGAAAAAAAACACTATATATACATACTATATAAAAGTATAATATCAGTTGTTTGTCGCTGAATTATAACATGAGCTTAATTGAACTGGGTAGCGAACAACAGCTCCACCGCTGCACCTTAACATCACTATGGTAATATGACAATGTAATAGATGTTTATTTTTTAAAATTTTGTTTTTGTTTTGGTAAAGTGTGCTTTTAAATAAGAAAAAAAAAATTTACCGTTTTTGAGTTCATTTTTATATCTTCCTATTTAAGTGTAAAGCGGCATGGCCACACAAATTTAGTGTTAGTGCAATTTTTTTTAAATACCACTAAATTTAGTGATAGTGCTATTAAAATTTCACTACCACTAAAATTTAGTGGTAGTGCAATTTTTTTTAAATACCACTAAATGGTTAGTGGTAGTGTAGTTTGATATTTCACTACCACTAACCATTTAGTAATAGTGAAAAAAAATTGCACTACCACTAAGTGAATACTGGTAGTGAAATTGTTTGTGCACTAAATATATAGTGCATTATGCCCATCTCTGATCTGAGGTCTTCAACAGCATCAACTAATGCAGTTATACAACTTTTCCCTTTCATAAAACCAGATTGTTTTGCAGATAACAGATCCTTACATGCAATGTATTCATTCATTTGTTTACCTAAAAGAGTTTCCAGAATTTTAGACAAACAGGGAAGAATAGAAATAGGTCGAAATTCATTGTTAGATTTTCGAATAGGAATGGTTCTTGCGAGTTTCCACTCCTCAGGAAACGCAGATTTCGTGAGAATAGAGTTAAACAGGTATATGAGGAATGGTATAAGTTTAGGTGTTATAACTCTTAAAAAAAAGGATTGATGCCGTCCATGCCAACTGCATTAGATTTCACCCCCAAAAAACTTTTCAGCACTTCAACTTGGTCAACGCATCGAAAGCTAAATGGATCTTTTACCGAGACATAACAAAGATCGCCGTAAGTGTTATCTGACTTTAACGTTTACAAACTTATAGTTAATACTGTTAACATCATTGCTTGGAGACGAAATTTTCTATCCAATACCAATGTTACGGATTTTCTTCCATTTGGACTTGCTGTCTAACGCAGAAGATAATTTAGTTTCACAATATAAGGATTTCGCGTGCTTATTCGTTTCAAGACTTCTCTGCGAATAGATTTGTGAACAGTTGTAAGATTGTCAGTTTTAAACCTCTTTCAACGGTTGTAAACCTCATCACGTTTTTTTATTAAATACTTTATCTCAGCACTAAACCACGGTGGCTGACTGGCAATGATTCGTTTGGTTCTTATGGGAACACACAGATATAAGTACATAAAATTTTCTTGAATAAAAGAAAGCTGGTCATCAACACTCTCGAGAGTATAAATATGATCCCAGCCAATAACATTGATATAATGGTTGAGCGTTGTATAGTCGATATTATGTACGTCACGATATGAAAAATAGGATTCATTATTATTCACAGAGAAATCATCAGACAGAAAAAGCAAATCGTGCTTTGAGAAGACTGACGCGGAGAGTTGGTCATAAAGAAGAACTTTAGATTTGTGATTGAAAAATATAAGATCTATTAAACTATTTGAAGTGCAGTGAAAGTGAGTAGGAATTTGCGTGTTAATAGGATGAAGATCAAGAGACCGCATTGGTTCGAGCAAAGGGTTATCAGATATGTATATATATATATATATATATATATATATATATATATATATATATAAACTTTACAAAAATATATAGAAAACAGTTGATCTTAAAGGCCATCCGGCAACTTCCCACTGGTTTGCACCGCTGTAAATGGTATTATTTTAATTTTAGAACTGCTTTAATTCTCGAATTCATCTCGGTGACTGATGTAGTTCTTCGATTCCTTTAAAAGAATCGAGAACACTAGTTGACCACATATATAATTTCGGAGTGTTTTGATTTCGAATTTTTCGTTCACGATATCTCACGAACGCGTGTATCCATTTTGACCCGGTTAGTAGCTCTTGACGTGGTTTTTGATTGTCAAAAGCTAATTAGTTTTTGGAATCCATCGGCAAATTTATTCTAAAAATACCACTTTTGTAAAAAAAATTTCAGTTTTTTTAATATTTCCTAAATGTACCTGTCCGAGCAGTTTTCAATCCACAGGAAATCTAAATTTGAAAAACCCCTTTGAAACAGGGTCAGTTTGGTTATATTTGCCCGTTCAAAAATTATAAGTGGATCACATACTTACACACACACATACATACATACACACGGACATAGTGACGGCTTCTCAGGAGTAGTCGTGAAAGCTTCCTAGAAACTCACAACATCGGGATCTAGTAAAAACACGATATTTTTCACTATGGAGTAAATTCAGTAACTTCCCCACTTTTTTGAACATTTTCAACGGGAAGAAAAAAATGCTTTTCTTAAGAAGATTTACGTATTGTACAGATATATTTGTTCATTTCAAAAAGTCTGTCGCAGGGTTTAGCGTTTTAGTAAACAATATTTGGTTTTGCGATCAAATATATTTTGTAGTTTTATATGTCAGAAATTGAAAAGGCCAATTTATGCATCGAAATTTTTATATAAATTGTACCGGTATTCTTATCTTCTTATGGCTCAACTCAAATATTTAAAAAAAATAATTAAATATAATCGCATAAATAGAACACATATATATTTGCATAAAAATTACTAATTATACTCTTACCACACATTAGACAAGCAGGTTCTCCGTTCAAGTAATATTGCGGTTACTGTAATTTAGGCCCTAATTGTATAAAACGCAACGCCTCAATTTTCTTAGCGTTGCATTAAATTACAGTTTGCAAATCACTGCGTTCAAGTAAGTGATTGCTAGCGTTGTAACAGCCGATTCTTACGTTATTGTTAATACAACTGTTCGAAAATATACATTTTATAAAACACAACGCTGAATTTATTATCACTTGAGTTGTCAAATGTAACGCCTCCATTTTCTTGGCGTTAGTTTTAATAGTTGATAAAAAGTATTATTTCAAAATAAAAAATAATTGAATTTTTCAAAATACGATGTAAGTAAATACATACAAGCATATATATGTATGTATATATGTATATTTGATATTAAATACTATTCAAATTATTCTTAGGGCGAAAAAGGAGGCAACAACTGCAGCTCAATTTCAGTTGCTGGTAGCAGAAATGGAAAAGCATCCAGATGTGGCACGCGGAATGCCTAATTTTGGCAATTCAAAGGCAAGAGTTGATAATGTTTGGGAAGCTACGTCGAAACTCCTCAATGCAATTGGCCCACCAATTAGAACACCCGCGAAGTGGAGAAAGGTTTGTTGAAAACATTTTTAAACAGCAATATTTTAAATACATATGTACATATCTACTTTAGGTTTGGACTGACTACAGAGGCAGACTAAAAAAGAAATTATCCATCAATAAATCAAGTATTCGACAAACTGGTGGTGGACCATCAGAATATTGCGAATTAACACCAACTGAAGTAGCAGTTGATAGTATTGTTAATACTAGTGTAGCTGCTAATCCATCTGGCGCTGTCTATGGTTTAAGCATATCAAATACATCAAACAAGTCGCCTAAACATGTACAAACTTCGTCACCTACACTAGTATCAACTGAAAACTCTCAGCTGCCACAAATGTCATCCTTTCTCCTAAACGAAGATATGTGTATAGCAGAAGAAAATGACTTAGAAGTTGGTGGAACACTAATTAAGGCGCAATTTCCTTCGCGGAATCAATATAGTAATAAAAAAAAAAGAAGACGAATTGAAAAAAATGAAGAAAGGAAAAAACTGATTAAGTTAGCCGAAGAGCAAACAGCAGAAATCGCCAGAAATGTATTAGCTTTGGAAAACCTAACTGCAGCCATAGAAAAGCAAACCAAAATTCTCCAAGAAAAATTTAAATAGTTATTAAAATTTATTTATAGTAAACAAAAAATGAGATTCCATAATACAAACAATTCAACTGTTCAACTGTTTGTTTTATGTAAAGCGCACTAAAATGGATTATTTTCATTTAATTTATAATTAAAACAAAAACTGAATTTTTAATTTTTCTTATATAAAAGATATAACAAATATTAAAAGGCTTTTTCATAATAAATTATTTGCTACACTGTCTCTAATTCTTTGACCATCTGCAGAACTTGAAACATCACTTTCAAGGTCACCAATATCACCAACGTTGATCTCTTCATGCTCTTCCATCTGCGGCCATTCGTTTTTGTAATAAATACAAATGTTATGCAAAGCACAACAAACATTTACCATTGTTTTGGCTTTTTCCTCTCCATAATGTAGTCCTCTTTCTCCAATTAAACACCTAAAGCGATTTTTCAATACACCAATGCACCTCTCTATAGTGTTGCGGGCTTTTGTAAGTTTGGTGTTAAAAACTGTTTGTCTTTCGTTTGACGGATTTCTGTAGGGTGTTAACAAGTATGGCAAACACTGATAACCACCATCTCCTAAAATTATTATAACAAATTAAAATTATTTGTATGAAATTGTGTACACAAATACATATGTATGCCACTCATTGTTTTCAATACTAACTGCCAAAACTATGCCCATTCAGATATAGCTTTAAATTTTCCCATTAATATGTGGTTAAACTGAAAACTAAGTTTGTGTAACAACAGTTTTTTAGTTTTGTGTCTGGCAGTTAGTAAATGAGGGGCAGTTATGTTTGTTTACCTTACGTTTTACACATACCTAGAAGCCAAGTGTTGGATTTACCATTCAAATACGAGTTTTTTAAATACTCATCTGCTGCGCTGGAAGACCAAACAAATGCGTCATGATTAGCACCTGGATGACGGGAGTCCACAAAAGTTATTATTTGGTTGCAATTGCATATCTATAAACAACTTAAACAAAATTGAACCTGCTTTAAGAAATCTTAGTTGTTCTTACATACCAGCATAACGTTCAAACTATAAAAGCCTTTCCTGTTGTAATAAAGGTGCTTCACATCTTCTTTGGGAGGCATTATTCTAATATGCGTCCCATCGACGCAGCCAATTACACCTGGGATTCCAAATTTTTCAACAAATTCAATCTTGCTGTTCATCTCCTCTTCTGCCGTAAGATTAAACTTTATCCATTTTGGACAAAGCGATTGTTCCATAGCGGACAAACATTCCTTAATAACGTCACTAACCTTGGACTGTGAAAGAGATGTTATAAGCTCATTCCCAATCCCTTTTTGATACCCTCCAGTTGCCAAAAACCTTATTGTTGTTGCAAGTTTTGCCTCTTTTGATATAGCTGTCGCACGGTAGGTTTCTTTTAGAAAAGGTGTTATCTCATGTAATATATATGAAAACGTTTCCTTGTTCATTCGGAAGTTCAACTGAAATCTTTCGAAAGTAAATTAAAAATAATGCATATTGCCACTATCTTATTTTACTTACTCATTATTCGGCAAATTCATGATATTGATGCTAGAGCGCAATTCATTTCTTTCAACAGACATGTCAAGGATGCTAAAAGAATCTTCATCATCCGAAGAAGACGACATATCCATAAGTGCGAACATTTTTTATTTTTACTTTGTATAAAAGTTTTGTCTTCACAATTTGAAATATTTTCATTAATAAAAAGTAAACAAAGTTGTTGAACAGCTGCTTGGCTAATAGCATTGCCAACGCCAAATAAGTATAGCTTTGTGTAAGTTTTTATTTTAAATTTTAGTATCAATATATACAATGGTAACAATAGCCACGTAATGATTTGACAATGTTGTAATATCGTAATATTTCGGCGTTTGCCAAACGCAATGACGCAGTGATTAATAAAATGGCATATTCTTTGTGACGCGTTCCCAAAAGCGTGGGTGATGCGTTTAACGCAAGTGAATTACACGATTACGGCCTTAATTTTTGTGAAAGGGCCCACAGTACGGTGTGTTGTTTTAGAACTTTGTTTGTTTTGATGTTTTGTGTAGCACATTTCAGCAACAGATGTTATGTGGATGTTCTTTTTATGGCTTTTCTTTTTTTGCTAATTTAATTTGCCATCAAATAACTGAAAGGAAAAATTTAATTGTATGTAGAAGGTATTTTAGGGTCATATTGCATGAGAAGTTAAGCTGGATCCAATCGTTTCTTCTGATCAAAATATGTGTTCCGACATAACTTTTTATATAAAGTAAAACTATTTTTCTCCTTTTGAGAGAGTGGAAGAAGGAGGAATAATTTTTTAGTAACATTTTCAGCTTGAATTGCTCTACTTTTAAGTCTTGTCCGAACAAAATTAAACTGTGCTGCCAATTTATCTTACATTTTCAATCAAAGTTGAACTGAGCTGGGATATCATATATGGGTACTTCCATGTCAAATCGACTAATAGTTAGACACGACCTTTTCCGTTTCACATTATATTCGTTCAGAAGGTGTTTTTCATTCTATATAACACTTTCACCAAAGGAAAAATATTTTTCTCAAAAGTTGTCACATTCAAAATATCATCAAATCACAGAATTTGTTGAGTTTATGCTTTCAATATCTCAAAAATCATCTTATGTACAAAAGTGAATTTTATGTCATTTTGGGCCACAATATAGGAAAACATATTTTGGTTTTTGAAACATGTAATATCTGCAAAGTTTGAAATTTAAAAATATAATTTTTGGGCAGATACAGCTAATGTTGATCATACATATAGATATTTGTTATTGTAGAAAAAACGGAAATTACATATTTTAAAATTTAATGTTTTTTCACTTTTACTATAATATTTTGCTTGTATTTGTGTTTTGCAAAACTGTATTTCAAATAAAGAAAAACATTTTTATCAAATTATACAATTTTATACATTCCTGAAGTAGCCACACAAACAAGTGGCGAAATATTTTTTGTAAAAAATTATTGACCTCTTGCTTAAATAAACATAATATATTAATAATAAAAAAATCTAATGAATTTGTGAAATAAATTTAATAAAATATATATATATAAAAAATTATATATATATATATATATATATATATATATATATGTATATATATATATATATATATATATATATATATATATATATATATATATATATATATAATTATATGTAACACGGGTATTATAACAATAACATGTTAACATCAGCTTGACACAGTTCTCGTATTCTTTTTCACAATAAAATTTGTGTAAATAGGAACTGTTATCACATTCAACTAAGCCACCTAATAAGTGGTGACAAACACAATACACATGAGCACTGATGATGAAAGGGTTGTGTCTTTCGAAAACAGCTGTTCTGCTCTGCTGTGTAAGTTGAATAACAAAAACTGATGTTGACTTGCCTTTGTGCCTTGGAATAGTTATCATGTCTTTCTGAGATTTAAATTAAAAATTTCGAACAATTAGCCTATAGAATCTTAATTCAATTTAATATAGCAATATAAAATGTTCGTTAAAATTCTTACTACATACAAATTTAAGCTATGGCTTGAGCTACCAATAATAAATTGGAAAAACGTTCACATGTACTTAAGTATAAAATTCAAACCAAAAAAGTTTGACTTAGGTATGATGGAACAAAAAATTCAGAAAAATGGGACATGAAGAAAAATAATCAAACGGTAACACGGGTATTATAACAATAACATGTTAACATCAGCTTGATACAGTTCTCGTATTCTTTTTCACAATAAAATTTGTGTAAATAGGAACTGTTATCACATTCAACTAACCCACCTAATAAGTGGTGACAAACACAATTCACATGAGCACTGATGATGAAAGGGTTGCGTCTTTCGAAAACAGCTGTTCTGCTCTGCTGTGTAAGGTGAATAACAAAAACTGATGTTGACTTGCCCTTGTGCCTTGGAATATTTATCATGTCTTTCTGAGATTTAAATTAAAAATTTCGAACAATTAGCCTATAGAATCTTAATTCAATTTAATATAAAATTATATATTGTTTTTTAGCTTTTTCCCTATTAAAGTAAAAACTTTTTTCAAAGTCTTTGATAGAATAATCTAGGCCCCCTTGACACTTACCCGTATATTCATTTTATTGATGTAGGGTTGAAAGGAACACAAAAAATTATTATAAAAACAGGTTTTTTTGCAAAATTTACTATTTAGGAGAATATATTTAATATTAATCAAGAACAAAGTAGAATCGCTGCTTTTCTTTACTTTACTGACACAATGTAACATAAAGCAAGTAAAAACGGTATATTCGACCGTATCGAATCTTAAATATCCTCCATAAATTTAGTAAGTAAATTTAAAATGTTTAACTTGGTGGGACTGAGTTCCTTTACATGATATCGTACGTCAACGACGACTAAAAGTGGCGGGGTTCAAAAATAGACAATAGCATGTTTTCCACAGACGAATGTATGGGCATTGCTAGACCGTCTTAGACTTCATCACTGATCAAGAATATATATATTCTATAGGGTCCAATTCTCTTTGGAGGGTATTAAAACTTTATTTTGGCGGGGTCGCTCTGGCAAGGGCTGTGGGGGAGACATTTCAGCTTTGTCATAAAACTCTAAAAATAATTATATAATATATTAAAAATTTTTTTTTATGGTTCATTTAGGGGGTAAAGTGGGAGGAGGGCGTAAGGCAGAGTAGTACCATATGACGTCTCAGATTCGTCATTAAAGCTTAAAAATTTTATTTTCAAGGAATGTAGAAATTTGTTAAATTTTTACATTATTTTTGCATATAATAACGCCCACAAAAGGGGGAGGGGTCCAAATTTGTTATTTTTATTTTATGGCTCCATGTTTAACGCGTTGGACCTTCTTTAATATAAAAATATATCATCTGCTTAACAAAATTACAAAAAAAACTTTAAAAATTATGTTGTTTTTTAGAGGTTGGTTTAGTTCTTCTTTGGGGAATTTTTTTACCTCTTGCCCTACATAGCCCATCTCCGAACTTAACCTGTGCTATATTTCAATATATATTTATACCAAATTTCAAGAGTCTAGCTCTTTTCCTTTGGACTGAATAGTGATTTCCACAGACGGACGGATGGACATGCTCAGTTCGTCTTAGGATTCATCACTGATCAAGATTATATATACTTTATGGGGTCTCAGATGGATATTTCGCTGCGTTACAAACAAAGTGAGAATACCCTCCATATTCTTTTTTAGAGGGTATAAAGATATTAAATATGTTTAAGAAGGTTGCAACAGATGTCAACGTATATTGTTGATCAAGGATTATCTTACAATTCAAAAATATCTTGTCAAAATATTACTCAGCACTAATAGTGGAAAGGGGCTTTTCTTGAACCCATGATATATTTATTCGTAATATATATTATACAAATGAATTAGTAAATTTATTGACATTAGAGCAGTGATGTCAAATGTGATTGTGTTGGTGAAATCACTCTTATCTCCTACATTCCCAGCGGGAGAAATGTGCGGTTGCGAGGCCTAACTAGTGGCCTTTTCTAAGAGTATCCTTTTATTTACCAATAATATCTTCTAATTTTATAAGTCGTAAAAAAGGGTTTCGAAAATTGCCAAGTGCTCAGATATTTAATTTTAAAATATTTCTCCATTTTTAAGCTGAACACTTGGTTAGTTTACATACAAGAGAAACAATTTTTACAAAAAGTCTTACTTATGAATTAATTTAAAAGCTACTTTAAGAAATTTTCGAAAAGATGTACTTACATACAGTGGCTCCAACTTATTTCAAACCTATATGTATTGTATATATATTTATATATATACATTATTTCTGTTTAGAGGCCTCAAAACAGGACTTGCGATACTTCCCGCTGAATGAGAGTGTTTTTCAGTAAACAATTATATTTTACGCTCTCAAAATAAAAGAGCGTAAGCGTACATGTGAATTTTGCTTCCACAATTGTGTATGAGGCTGACATCACTGCGCTAGAATCAAGGCACTAAAACTAAATTAATCCACTCACTTCCGGTATGAAAGTATCAAGCTAAATTTTAATAACACAAAATATAGCATATTTAAATGGAGTGTGCACGTAAAAGAATTTCATAACAGACATAGAAAGGCATCTTGTGTGTTACACAGAATAAGTTACTGCTCGCATAACGCTGTATCTAGGCAAGGATATTTTGCACTAGTGGAATCATATCGACGTCACGGAGTAACATCCTCAGGAAACTCTAAGTCTAGCAGAAAACCTCTGCAAGCACATAATCATATTCTAAACATTTAAGAAAGTGTGACCTAATAATGGCAATACCAGCATCGCGAAATGCTTGACTGTATAAAGATTAAAAATATGTGAAAAAAGTCGCTGGCAATTTAATTTTATAACGACTCCATAAATACGGAACAAATACTGGTGAAGAAATAAAACCACCCTTAAAAACTAATATAGACCAAATTCTTTTAAGTGCATGCTGCCCACAGAACAGAACAACAACGGCTTTACAAGAAGAAAAAACCCTAAAGTACCCACACACCATGCAATATTATTGAGTAGCCTATGCCTATTCCTATTCTCGTTTTGCTCCACACTATTCAATAAATTGCACGATATTAAAATAAATATATTAGGCAGCTTTTCTTATAATATGCGTAAAACTACTCTCATTTGTACGTTTAAAGTTGACCATACACTTTTCAATTCAATTTTTTGAGTTTTTCAACTGAATTACTTCTTGGCCACGCACTTCAAAAACTGAATTCGACGATTTAGTATAGCGCACTTAAGAAACATTAAAATAGATTTTTCGTTATACATTTAAATAGATTAAAACATAAAAATATAATAATTAGTTGCCTTTGTGATTATTGTATAAGATTTTCTATACATTACAAAATCTTATAACATATTGCTATTATCAATTACGCAAAGAAGGTGAATTTGTCTTAACTTACAATTTATTATTAAAAGTGGAATATTTAGAATATTTTTGTATAATCTTCAGTTTAACAGAACGTATCAGTAAATTATTATACATAATAATTAGCGCTTTTTGTTTGTGGTCAATTATGTCTGTATGAATATGTTTTTCATAACAACATAAAAGCACTAATATAATTGAGACAATATGTCGATTAAACGATTTTAAAAACGTTTATGTAGATTTTGTTTTTCAGTGTGTCTTCTTTATATACTTTTATTGTTTGCCAACGACAGACTAATTGTCTGAAGGTGGAAAAACAAAATAGATTTATATCGAATAAAATTTGTCTGTTGTGTTTTCTGAAATTTCAAATCCCATGCTTTTGTTTGTGTAATTCTCAATTCATTTTTGGGAGTTTATGTATAAGCTGAGAGGTTTTGTTTTTTTGGAATTAGATTAAAGTCTACTGATGATTTGGTGTAAGAACCAATGAAATGCAGGCATATAGACATACTTGACCACATAACAAACAAAAAACACTAATTTAATTGCGACCATATGTCGAATAAACGATTTTAAAAATATATACCGTGAAAGTTCCCTTAGCGGACAGCTCTTATAAGCGGACATCTCTCCAAAGCGGTCAATTCCTAAAATTTTATAACCGATATCATAAACCCGAACAAAAAACATTCCCTAAAACGGACGCTCCCATAGCCAGCGGCGGACACGAAAACAACGTTTTTTTTTGCCAAAACATTCTAATAAGCGGACATTTGAGAAAGAAATAGAGCATGTACGGCTTAAAACTGTAGTAAAAATGTCAAACAATTGTACAATAAATAATTTTCAGTGTTTCTCCTATTTTTATTGTGTAAGCTGCATATAAATATTAGAGAAATAAGAAAACCATAACTGTTCTTGATACTTTGTACTTTATTAAACAATCATGGGAAAAAGTAACATCCGAAACCATTAAGAACTGTTTTGGCAAAGCAGGATTTATGAAAGATTTTGATAATGCAGAATTAGATGCAGAGAATGATATCCCTTTGGATATGATATCCTCTCGAGATTGGCTAGACAAAATGTAGAATATAGTGAGTTTACTTATATTGATGAAAATATTCTAACAGAATCTGACACTATAGAAGTTTTGGTTGATAGAGCGGAAATAAGGTCATCAGAAAATAATGATACAAGCATTTTAGAAGAAGACCATAACAAAATATCTTCATTTAAAGAAGCCTTAGAAGAAGTTAGATGCTTATTGAAGTTTGCAGAAGAAGACTATACAGAATTTGAGCCCTTGAAACATCTGGAATGCTATTATGGAGAAAAAATTATTAAAGAAAATTAAGCAAAATTAAAACAAAAATATATTTTAGATTTTTTTCCAACTTTGTAACCTTTTGTTGCTTAATAAAAATAATTTAAACTTTTAAAATGAAGCAATATTGTAAAAATTACTCCAGTTCGCGGACAAAATCTTCGCCGACGGTAGGTGTCCGTATATGAGAGCTTTCACTGTAATATATTTTTAAATGAACCGAAACTTTCAATTGTTTGAAGACATTGCAACATTCTATTGAAATAATAATAATTTCTTCCATATGTATATATATTATTTTATTTTAAAGTACTTTTAAGGCCACATCCATAATATTATTCAAAAATATAAAACTCATGTGCACGTATGCATTTGTTATTGTAAGAAAAGTTAATTGTTTAATACACAAGTACTGAATAAGTTAAAGGGAATTTAAATTCGCCTGCCTTAATCTGATACCACAATGACCTTTTCTGATCATATAGACTAAATATATTCCTTTGAGATACTGGAACGCTTTAGCAACTTATTGATAATTATAGAGGCTAATATAATTCTCTAATAACCTGTCACACAAGGTCTAAGTCCGCAAGCGTAGTTAAAATATGCGGAAATACGAGACATTACTGGATCAGCCTTATAGTTAAATGATACTCCTTAATAAATCATATTCAATACTCAAAATCGTTTTTATTATTCAACAGATTTGAATTTTTTAAATAAAATTCCTTTCTGTATATATTCTGATGATATCACGGCTTTTTAAATTTATTTAATTATATTTAAATAATGAAAAACCTAGCTACTTTATCTCTTTTTATTTTAAAATATATTAGAAAAGTTATAAAATACTTTGCTTGCAAAGGTAAACTTGTTTTTTTTTCTATGTATGCGAATTTTGAAAGTTTGATTAAATGTATAATGCAATTCCAAACTAGTGGGAGTGTTGATTATAAAAAACTTCTAGTTCAATATTGAACATTGATTAAAGCAAAGAAAAATGTCAACTACATACATATATTTTGAAATAATATTATCGATGAAATAAAAATTAAATGTATGGAATTCATCCTAATTGAATGCTTGTGGGTTACAGGCAGCCACGTATACCATGGAATTCAATTAAAGTTTGGCTGTTGCTAACAGACGCCAATAAAATTATTATTTATTTTAACGAGAGTTTTTCCAAATTTATTCCCCATAATAGTTTGTTAAAAACCGTAACAGAGTCTTCGGTTACAACAAAACGGCATAATATAAATTAAATAATTTTTCATGGTTTTGGCGATCTTAATGATCGATATTTGATTTGTATTCCATTTTCAGTTGAATTATAAGTACATATTAACAGCCTTAAAAGTTCATGTGAAAATGCTATGTACCAGACATGTATGTAACATAAAAGGTTTTTCATTAGTATTTACTGGTTATGCTTTCTTAGGCAAATATTTGCCTAGCTCGTCCCATTTTACAAAAGGTGCAAAAGAAAACTAAAATATCATTGTTAAATACATACTACTTCGTTCTTTTATGAAAAAAATATAAGTTTCTGTTAAACTCAGCAATTATTTTTGTTCAAGAGAAATAATAATAACCAGGATGTTGTCGTGGATGCGAAAATTGTGTTACGTCTTTTTTGGCCGTACCTTAAGGCTATAATTGGTATCAGAAAAGAGAGCCTCAAAGGTGTTTTGTGAAGACCGCGTTAACTACATTGACAACAGCACATACATCACATGTTGCTGCATTCTCGACAAATATTATCTACCACGACTTTAATAGTATAAAGATAACTAGCACAGACTCAGAATTTCAAAGACAAGCTTAGAACGTTTAAGCCGTATGAGATATTAAACTCTTGACTATCAACGGATAGCGGCTAGTGCAAAGTCTACAATTGGCAAGTGTACATCTTTAGGTCTTTCATTGCGAGCCAGAAATTTTTGCATCATTGATGTATATTAGTGTGTCACCTGCAACGCCATTTTTAACCGATTTTTTAAAGTCTGTCAGGTTATTGCAAGATTTTCCTGTGAATGAATCGTCCTATTGTAGAATAGTCAGTCAATGCCTTTACTGTCTGTGTGTCTGTTTTGTGATAAATTGGTCAATCGTGCAATATTATAAGCAGTTGTTCAGAGTAAGTAATATATTTGTTATCTTTTTGTTAACTTAAAATTTTTTATGTTATTATTTTCGAAGGTTAGGAAATTCCATATTTATATTTATAACATGTGGTATTTTCATTTGCCACTCATTATTTAAGAATATAATATACTAATTTTCATAATATAAAAAAAAAATATTTAATAAATTCTTTTTTCTAAACTTAAATAAAACAAGTAAAAGTTCTATATTCGGCTGTGCCGAATCTGAAATACCCTTCACAGATGTTTAAATATCCTTTACAAATGTTTGGATTTTCTAATACCTCTGCACGTCTTTAAAAAATATTAAATATGTTTAATTTACAAACAAAAAGAAAAAATCCGTTTCATGTAACCCAAAAAGTTCTAATTGCCCAACCGTAGAACCGTCTTTTAGATTTTTTTGGTTTCTAATACCAATTTATTTCTTCCCGATATATATAAAGTAAGTATAATTCATCATAAAAATCAAAAATAACAAATAATATGGTTACTTTTATGAATCAGAAAATGTCGTTATTCCAACCATGAACTTGGATTTTTAATTTGTTTGGTTTGTAATACCAATTTAAATCTTCCCGAAGTATAAACAAGATTTCATCCACAAAAAAACCAAAATTAGGAACTTATATGGCTAATATTATGTACTAAAATATTTCGATTTTCCAACCCTGGAACCGAATTTTTAGTTTTTAAAATTTTTAATACCAATTTAATTCTTCGCGAAGTAGAAGAAGAATTTACTGAAAAACCAATATTGGGAATTAATGTGGGTACTTTCATGTAGCAAAGAATTTCGATTTTCCAACTCTGGAAGAGAATTTTTATTTTTTACCAATGCAATTCTTAGTGAGGTGTAATATAGTTTTACTTGACAAAAAATTTAATATTTTTAAACTCTTTGGTTAGGTTCAAGTACCATAAAATATTTCATTTGTCCAACCCTGGAGTCAAAATTTTGATTTTTCAAGATATCAATACCTTTTTGGCTATTTTTATGCAGAATAAATATATCAATTTCCCAACCCCGGAAACGAAATTTTATTTTTTTTTGCTACCAATGTAACTCTTAATGAGGCATAAAATAGTTTTATTTAAGAAAAACTTAATATTTGTGCCAAAATTAGAATTGTGTGCTGCTCATCTTTTAAGCAAGCTTTTGCATAGAGTAATTCGTATTTTTAATCGACAATGTAAAGTTTATGCATGGAGTGATTCAACTATAACGTTAGGTTGGATTCGCAACAATACAAATAAAGACAAATTTATAAGAAACAAAGTTAACGAAATAAATACAATTTTGCCTGAGGTGTCATGGCATAACGTAAGCAGTAAGGACAATCCTGCAGATGTAGCTTCCAGAAGTATTAATGCTGAAAATTTTATACATCACATTTTGGTTATTAAAGTCTTCCGAGTTCTGGCCGAAAAACGAAGAGCCCAAAATCAACAAATATATTGAGGACTGCTGAGAAATTGACGAGCTGTAATATTATTAACAAGTTAGTATACAAATCAATCTTAATATAAACTATTTGTTACTTAACCGGTTGAATGTTTGTAAGACACTACTTTATTTTCATTTTAAAATGATCTTAAATACTAACCACGAACATAATGAACATCTTAAGCTAATTTAGTACGCATGCGCTTCTTTTTTATCAACTATTAGCGACAATAATACGTGCGATAGATAATAAGGGTTATTTACTAACATCATATTTATTAATCTAGAGAATATGAAATACAAATATGTAGGCAAAAAACCAATTTTTATTTCTAAAACGTACTTAAGTACGTTGAAAAATAATTTCCTCTTTAAACCATAATTAGTTTAGACAATATATATATATATATATATATATATATATATATATATATATATATATATATATATATATATATATATATATATATATGTATTTAGGCAAGAAAACAATTTTTATCTTTATGAACCGAAATATATATGAAATGAATTCTATCCTGATAAAACTATGTTCAATTACATTTGAACATTCTGCCGGGCATTTAAAGGTATTGGTGGTGAAAAATCTAACTTAACCGTGATCTTTGTATTGTTGTTACATTTTGTAACGACACGGTTTTCCGCTCTGTGACTGGGGTAACTCAGCGGGGTCCAGTTTCGAAAATAAAAATCTTTTAGGAAAAGGGAAAGCAACGCGGGTAGTCTAGGTCGTCGTGTGACTGTCCACGTCAGCTTGCAGTATGTCTCTTCTGTAGAAGATGTCTTTAGCTAATAGTATCTCCCAGCCTCCAGATGGGTCCTGCAGTGAAACGGAATACACCGCCCACTGTAGAATACCACGCTGTGTAACCGAAATACTTGGGCGAGTGGACGGCACCACTATTAGAAGGGAACGCCGTTGCAATAGTGGGTCCTAGGTGATATCCTCTAGTGAAGTGGAATACACCGCTCCGCTAGACAATACTACCCTACGGCTGACCCTCCCAAGATAAAAGGGAATACTATTTGAAAAACCCACCCACTACACAAGGAATACCTATCCTCTGGACGATGTCTCTCTTAGTACGGAATAAACCGGCCTGCTAGAAGTGATCACCCACGGCCTATGTCCAGTGTCGTCTCTATAGTATTTCTATTGAATGGACACTCCGATTCAATAGCAATACTATTTCTGTTAATATTGTTCTGGAATACACCGTAGCAATATCAACCTTACCGTTCAAGAGTCAAAAGCGAAAAAGCTTCCTTCTACTCATTTGTGCTTGCTTTTATACACAAATTCTGTTGGTATGCTGCATGTGAACGTACGTATGTAGGTACACCAGAGACACAAGACATAAGCTGTAGAAACACATAAACTGAGTGTTGCTGCTGATCATTAAACGATCAATGCAACCACGCGCATACATCTTCTGTGTATCATTATGTATACAGATCTGCTGCAGAGACATGAAATGTACATGCACATACTGAGTGTGTGGAATGTGAGGAATGTGACTACCGTTATTTCTTGCCTATGTGAACATGACAATAACAACGACAATGCTAATAGTGACAAATAATAATGATAATAATAATTTCAAGTAATACTAACTAAAAAGAATCCAATGTTTGACTTAAATAATAGAAAGAACTTAATAATTAACATAACAATAATAATAATAATTACAATTCAGGCAAGTGACAAAAATAATTCACTGTTTGGGCTTAGTACTAATGAAAAGAAAACTTAATAAGTAACATAACTGTTAGTTACTTATTGATCAGTACTGATCCGTTCTGCTGGTTTGATGATTATTGAAAATATTCTTAATATTCCAATCTTAATATAAAAAATAATAAATAGAATTTGAACAAATTCATTTATTAATAAATTAATAAAAAATCATTTGCAGTCATGCAGATTCGAACTTAAGCCCAAAAATTCATACATAATTTAAAACATTGCGGGGGCACGCGCACTTGTTCATTGTAAATTGACAACTAAATTCAATTACTTGAACATAAATAACAAAGAAGCTTTAGCAATCAGCAGCCGATGGCTCTGGAAAAAGCGAAAGAGATACATGGAATATTGGGAATATTAATCGTCAGGGTTGGGGAATTTCGTACTAACCAAAAAGGTAATAACTTAAAAATATGAATGTGATAACTTCTCATATTCAATTTTCGTTAAAAATATTGGTTAAATAGTTGATATTCCTACTAACTAGCACCACTTGCAAAAGTGGAAAAATTGAACAAAGAACGCTGATGAGATGGCGTAGCGGCCTCGAAATCAGTACTGATCCGTTCTGCTGGTTTGATGATTATTGAAAATATTCTTACTGCCTATTTCTCATTGTCGAATGAATTCTTTCTTTCGTATAAATACATTTAAAACAAAAACTATTTACGAAATTTTGTTATTGTTTTAAGTATATTTGTACGAAAGAAAGAATTCATTCGACAATGAGAAATAGGCAGTTAATATTCCAATCTTAATATAAAAAATAATAAAAAAAAAATAATAAATAGAATTTGAACAAATTCATTTATTAATAAAATAATAAAAAATCATTTGCAGTCATGCAGATTCGAACTTAAGCCCAAAAATTAACAATTTTCATTACAAAGTTCGACTAATAAAAATTCATACATAATTTAAAACATTGCGGGGGCACGCGCACTTGTTCATTGTAAATTGACAACTAAATTCAATTACTTGAACATAAATAACAAAGAAGCTTTAGTTATCAGCAGCCGATGGCTCTGGAAAAAGCGAAAGAGATACATGGAATATTGGGAATATTAATCGTCAGGGTTGGGGAATTTCGTACTAACCAAAAATGTAATAACTTAAAAATATGAATGTGATAACTTCTCATATTAAATTTTCATTAAAATATTGTTTAAATAGTTGATATTCCTACTAACTAGCACCACTTGCAAAAGTGGAAAAATTAAACAAAGAACGCTGATGAGATGGCGTAGCGGCCTCGAAATCAGTACCGATCCGTTCTGCTGGTTTGATGATTATTGAAAATATTCTTAATATTCCAATCTTAATATAAAAAATAATAAATAGAATTTGAACAAATGCATTTATTAATAAAATAATAAAAAATCATTTACAGTCATGCAGATTCGAACTTAAGCCCAAAAATTAACAATTTACATTACAAAGTTCGACTAATAAAAATTCATACATAAGTAACATAACAATAATAATAAGGATAATTTCAGTCCGAATGTAGATAAGCTGTGGACAAAAACGAGCCCGTGACTTTTGTCGTCACAATTTATACTTTAAATAGATAAAAATTAAGATTGTAATTATAATAATAATTAAAATAAATGATACATGTCCGCAAACATGGTGATATTTCATTCTCATCAGTTCAGTATTGTCGGCCTGCATCTTCTGTAGATTTTGGTGTATATTTTGTATATCTTTGGAATTGTTGATTACAGTTACATCAAATGGCTTTACCAGCTTACTATTTGCTTGCTGAAATTTTACACCCCATGATGATGTCTGAATTGAAGTTTTCTTCTTGGTTGTAAAATATTGAGAAGAGGTCAAAGTTATTCCTTCTTACACTGCTGTACAACCAGCTGGCAAATTTAGTATTCCTTTTGAAGGTAATGTCAATCAATCACGTGCACTATTTCTGCAGTCTATGCTTAATGTAAACTGGTCGAAAACCGTGAAAATCCATTGATTCTCCGTTGACAATTTTTTCCAAATACACTTTCTTGGAGTTTCCTGAAAATAACACTCAGCATGCCTGCATTGTTTTAAAGCTGAAACCACGCATGATCGCTCTACTGCAGGTTTCCAAGAAAATTCTTCTTAACAATTATCTCCCTGATGGTTTTTTGTACAAACGTTAAGCTGAGACTGCCACATCAAAAAGTATAAATTTGTTGCAAAATTATATATGATATAATCACCGTCGACCATAGGTATCATTGCAGTGCCATTTCCATCCTACCAGTTGATAATAATTTCGTAAATTCCTGAAGTATGTATATTATACAAGGGTATTTCTGCCTGTATTACCAATCGGTTGTCCACCACAACACCCCTAGCCACCATAGAACTGTAAACTTCTTTCAGATCTGTACCAGTTTTTGTTCCGGGCAAGATCAGCTCATTTGGCAATAGTTTTTTAATATTTGATATTTCCTCCTGCAGTTGTGCAGCAGTTAGAAGATCTGGGTTGATATGGCCGTGGTTAACTTCATGATAGATGACTGAATTTCACTGCACTCATCGATCATTAGATGTAGCTGAGTCGTCATTACTTGAAACATAACAATCATTCGCTCGGTATTGGTGTCATTTTGAGCTTCATCATAGAAAAGTTTCAACTGCCGGTACATTTGACTAAAATTTTCGTTTACTTCTTCAGTTGTTTTCTTTAGCACATTTATTGTAGAAATCACAATGGATGTCTGCTGTTTCGCGAGCTGTTGTAGTTTCTCCTCATTCTATAAAATATTTCTCATATTCTCTTCCATCAATTTCCGGTCCTCGGCGTCCATCATTCCGAAAAGCACATGATAGATCGAGCCAACAAATTCAAATGGCGATCTTTTTTGTCTTTCCTTCTTCAGCAACAGACTATTATTTTGAGCTACCAAACGGAATCTTCTATTGACTGACCATACTACCATCTCGCAAGCCTCTTTATAATTTCTTAATTTGGGACATTGGTCTTCAAGTTTTTCTTTCAGTTTCTTAATTCGTTTTATCTCCTCATAATACTGATCTAAATCGTAATGTATTATTAAGTTCCATTTGGAGCTTACAATGTTCATCTCTCCAATATTATCAAGATGCAACGCTGTATTCAGAGGTATTTCCTTTATTTCGGCACCCATACCATTATTTAGTGATGCAGAATTCACTACTCCCACTGTTAACATCAAGAACATACACCATAATAAACAAGATTTCAGAAAGTTATTTCCGCTGGGTTGTTTAATTTTTGTGTAGGAACTTCTGCCTCCATCCTGATTGTGCTCGTTTGAATTTTCTGCGTCCGGTAGCTGGATTATCTTATGGATTGGTCGTTTTAGAATAATATTTTGATACCTTATCTTTATCACTCGAACTTTCACATCCTTTCCTTCGTGCACTTCCGTTATTCTTCCAAGAGGCCATCTTCCTGGATGAGTATTTTCATCTTTGACCAGAACTGCTGCTCCTTCTTTAAAATTTTTAACTGAATGCCTCCACTTGTTCCGTTGTTGGAGCGTCACAAGGTACGCTTCCTTGCAGCGATTCCAAAAATCTTTTTTCAGCCGCTGAATAAGTTTCCGTTTATTTAATGATGATATAACTGCGCTTTCAATATGCTCCCCGGGTTCTATTACTGGTCTTCCAATGAGAAAGTGACCCGGAGGCAACACATCCGCTGCATCAATATCCTCAGCATTCACTTCAACCAAAGGCCTGGAGTTTAAAACAGCTTCTATTTGTGCCAGCAAAGTACTTAATTCTTCAAACGTCAATTTTGTGTCGCCAATTATTTTTTTAAGATGATACTTCATCGACTTAACTCCAGATTCCCAAATTCCTCCAAAGTGAGTGGCAGCCGGGGGAATAAAATGTCAATTTATTTTTTGTTCAGCCAGGATAGGTATAAGTGTACTATTGTTTTTAACTGCGGCTTTGAAATCCGCATCTAACTTTTTACTAGCACCCACAAAACTAGTTCAATTATCACAATACAAGTGAGAACTCATTCCTCTTCTTGAAAAGAATCTTCTCAAAGTCGCATGGAATGCTTCTGTGGTCAAATCACTCACGACCTCCAAGTGAATTGCTTTTGTTGCCATACAGACAAACACGGCAATATAGCCCTTGTAGCTTTTCTGGCCTCTTCCTTTCGAACACCTTAAATGTATTGATCCAGCATAGTCCACTCCCGTATGAGTAAAAGGATGTGAAACATTCACTCTATAATCTGGTAGACTACCCATTAGTTGTTTAGATATATTTTGTTGATTGCGAATGCATGTTGTACAGCTTCCAATACACTTCTTCACTGCATTTTGTAATCCCATTATCCAATATTTCCGTTTTATGGTTGACTCCATAAGTCGATTCCTACCATGGAGCGAGGTGATGTGTGTCTGGTGTATTATTAAAGACGAAAGTTCAGACTTTTGTAAAATTATGGGATGTTTGTGATTATATTGTAAACCAGAATTATGCAATCTGCCACCAATTCGAAGAATCCCATCTTCATCTAGAAATGGAAAAAGACTTACTGTTTGGCTTTTGTTACTCACCGCACGTCCCTTATTCAGTTTCATAATCTCATCATGAAATTCAGCCTGCTGATGATTAAAAATTATAATCTTTTCTGCGGCCTCAAGTTCTGGAACGGTCAGATGCTGCGGATATCTTTATTTATTTTTTATTTTTTTTACAAACCGAAGTACGTAAGCAACTATTCTTCGTAACTTTTTTTTTTGTTTAGGAGTAGGACCAGCACTCAGGGGATGACCCCTATATATGCATTGCGCCGGAACTGAAAACGAGGGAATAGTATTAGGGGACAGATTAGGAAAGATGAGAAGATAGTTTTTTTTTTGTAGCTATTTCAATCTTTTTTTTTTACTTCGCCGGCTAATTTTTGCTACAGGACCGACGAAGGTGTGTGCTGTTACTCTACTTTTAGTACATGATAGTGTCAGTCGTTGCCAATTATATTCAGTGACCAGTGACTATGCCTTCATCATTGAAACAGGCTGGCAACAACTAACACAACCACGAACTAATGCTGATCAGAAGAATTCAACACAATATTTCATGACTCAGTGCGGGCTCGAACTCAGGACCCTCCGCTTCATAGTCTCGTGTTCTACTACTTCAACCAACAGCGCCCACAACTTGCCTAGCATACTAATTTATTAATAATACTACAGCTCGTCAATTTCTCAGCAGTCCTCAATATATTTGTTGATTTTGGCTCTTCGTTTTTCGGCCAGAACTCGGAAGACTTTAATAACCACTTAGGACCATTCCACCACAGAGAGTGATGTATCAAATTTTCAGCACTAATACCTCTTTAAGCTACATCTGCAGGATTGTCCTTACTGCTTACGTGATACCATGACACCTCAGGCAAAGTTGTATATATTTCGTTAACTTTGTTTCTTATAAATTTGTCTTTATTTTTATTGTTGCGAATAATTGAACTTCACTTGTTGATTAAAAAACTGTTCAACAATAACAAAGGCACAAAAAACTTGTCTTTTATTTGCAAATGATCAAACTTGCCCGCACACTCTTTTTTGTTGTTGATCAGAACCAACCCTCTTTGTTGGTTCTGATGCTAAACACATCGGCTGCCGCACAACAATAATCTTTTTGAAGCTAGGAATAAAGGAATTAATCAAACTTGCTCAAACTTTTATATGCGTTGTTAATCTTAAGGCAATCGAACCACATGCAGGTTGAATACTTGCTTATTTTCATCATAGGTCGAATCAAACTCGTCACCTTGTGTACTTGTCTATTCCGCTCAACGCTCAAAAATTTGATCAACATTAAAGTACAAAAAGCAAGAAATCATTGTGTATGAATTTGTTCATTCCTGGTTATCAATATTGCAATGTAAACAACATTTTTTCATTGAATACATCACATTAGAAACTTTGCCAGTTTCAACTAGTTTTTATTTATTTTCTTTTCTTGCCCTTTGGAAGCTGCTTCTAAAGCTTGAACTTGTTGTTCCAAAAAACCTAGTATGTCCTTTAGACTTTGCATTTCTTTAGATTTTTTAACTGTTTGTTCGTAATATCGCAAACCGTCTTTATCCAGTTTTCTGACAACAATACGTGCTATAAATGGTTCAGCATCTTCTATTTTAATGTCCATACTTGTAAGGGCATAAATACAACTATTTGTTGTATCTAATAGCTGCTTCAAGCTTGCCGATGATTCGCTATTTGCCATCGGTTGATCAAGTAAAATATCAACTTGGTTTGTAAATGTTTTGATGTTTGAGGAATTTCTGTAACGTTTATTGGTTCTTCTTGCTGCATGGCTTCTTTTATTAGAAATTGAACCTCTGCTATAATTTTTGATAACGCTTCATAGTACTTTTTTTCAAAATAATCTTCTGATGTAATGTCATATGCCAAAAGTTTTGTGTTATTTGCCGTACATTCGACTTCAATTTTACTTATCCTCTTACTGACTTCTGGGAGTCTCGAACAGCGGATTGTCTTTTGAGCTAGCTTTTCTCGAATAGCAACAATTTCGTCTCCCAATTCTTTCTGTTTTTCGAAAAGTTTTTCTTTATTTACCATTTTAATATAAAGCAAATTTAAAAATTTATTTTTATAAGTTGCTAGTTCTTTTTGTCGAAGGACCAATGATAATTTAAACTATTTGTTACTTAACCGGTTGAATGTTTGTAACACACTACTTTATTTCTATTTTAAAATGCTCTTAAATACTAACCACGAACATAATAAACATCTTAAACTAATTTAGTACGCATGCGCTTCTATCTTATCAACTATTCTCCTTATCTTCTTTTAGCGACAATAATACATGCGATAGATAATAAGGGTTGTTTACTAAGATCATATTAATTAATCTAGAGAATATGAAATACAAATATGTAGGCAAAAACCCAATTTTTATCTCTACAACGTGCTTAAGCTAAACAAACAACATGAAAACCAATTTCCTCTTTAAACAGTAATTAGTTATATAATATATAAATATTTAGGCAAGAAAACAATTTTTATCTTTATGAACCTAAATATATATGAAATGAATTCTATCCTGATAAAACTATGTTCAATTACATTTGAACATTTGTAACCATTTTGGTCACCTTCATGAACTACAAAATATTGCACTTGTCCAACCCTGGATTCGATATTTTGATTTCTTTTTGAAAATTTGTGATACCAGTTTGGTTCTTCCAAAAATATAAAATAGTTTTAGCAAAAAAACAACGTCAATTGCCATTTTGGTTACTCTTATGTATAAAAAAAATTTCAATTTAACAGCCCTGGAAGCGAAATTTTAATTTTTTAAAATTTTCTTTATCAATGCAAATTTTCATGAGGTATAAAGTAGTTTTGTTAAAGAAAAACTAAAATTTGTTATGGTTATTACATTTAAGACAAAATATTGCATGTACCAAGAAATACTTTCATTTTCCCAACCCTGCAATGAAATTTTAATTTTTTTTATGTAGTAAGTATTTTCACGAACATTTATATTGCTACATTAAATTGAATTAAGATTCATAGGCTAATTGTTCGAAATTTGTTTTTAAATCTATGAAAGACATGATAAATATTCCAAGGCACAAAGAAAAGTCAACATCAGTTTTATTCAACTTATACAGCAGAGCAGAACAGCTGTTTTCGAAAGCCGCAATATCTTAATCATCAGTGCTCATTTGTTTTGTGCTTATCACCACTTATTAGGTGGCTAGTTGAATGTGATTACAGTTTCGATTTACACAAATATTATTGTGAAAAAGAATCCGAGAACTGTATCAACCTGATGTTAACATGTTATTGTTTTAATACCCGTGTTACCGTTTGATTATTTTTCTTCATGTCCCATTTTTCTGAATTTTTTGTTCCATCATACCTAAGTCAAAGTTTTTAGGTTTGAATTCTCTACTTCAGTACATTTGAACGTTTTCCAATTTTATTATTAGTAGCTCAAGCCATAGCTTAAATTT